>JAHIAM010006774.1:0-39383 GCA_021605205.1 Aegilops longissima
AACACGGTGGTGGATTTTTTTATAGAAACTATTGATCTCTCATGCTTCATTTAGATTATTTTGAGAGTCTTAAATAGCATGGTAATTTGCTTAATAACCTCAATATGCTAGGTATACAAAAATAGTAAAAACTTTCTTATGAGTGTGTTGGATACTAAGAAAAGTTTGATGCTTGATGATTGTTTTGAGATATGGAGGTGATAATATCAAAGTCGTGCTAGTTGAGTAGTTGTGAATTTGAAGAATACTTGTGTTGAAGTTTGGAAGTCCCGTAGCATGCACGTATGGTAAACGTTATGTAACAAATTTGAAACATGAGGTGTTCTTTGATTGTCCTCCTTATGAGTGGCGGTCGGGGACGAGAGATGGTCTGTTCCTACCAATCTATCCCCCTAGGAGTATGCGCGTAGTTCTTTGGTTTTTGATGGCTTGTAGAATTTTGCAATAATTATGTGAGTTCTTTATGACTAATGTTGAGTCCATGGATTATCGCACTCTCACCCTTCCATCATTGCTAGCCTCTTGATGCCGTGCATTGCCCTTTCTCACATTGAGAGTTGGTGCAAACCTGGCGGTGCATCAAACCCGTGATATGATCGCTCTTTCACATAAACCTCCTTATATATTCCTCAAAACAGCCACCATACCTACCTATTATGGCATTTCCATAGCCATTCCGAGATATATTGCCATGAAACTTTCCACCATTCGGTTTATCATGACACCTTCATCATTGTCATATTGCTTAGCATGATCATGTAGTTGGCATAGTATTTGTGGCAAAGCCACCATTCATAATTCTTTCATACATGTCACTCTTGATTCATTGCATATCCCGGTACACCGCCGGAGGCATTCATATAGTCATACTTTGTTCTAGTATCGAGTTGTAATCATTGAGTTGTAAATAAATAGAAGTGTGATGATCATAATTTTCTATAGCATTGTCCCAAGTGAGGAATAAAAAAAATAGAGAAGGCCCAAAAAATGAGAGAAAAAGAGACAAGGGACAATGCTACTATCCTTTGCCACACTTGTGCTTCAAAGTAGCACCATAATCTTCATGATAGAGAGTCTCTCGTTCAGTCTCTTTCATATACTAGTGGGAATTTTTCATTATAGAACTTGGCTTGTATATTCCAACAATGGGCCTCCTCAAGTGCCCTAGGTCTTCGTGAGCAAGCAAGTTGGATGCACACCCACTTAGTTTCTTTTGTTGAGCTTTCATACATTTATAGCTCTAGTGCATCCGTTGCATGGCAATCCCTACTCCTTGCACTAACATCAATCGATGGGCATCTCCATAGCCTATTGATTAGCCTCGTTAATGTGAGATCTTCTCCTTTTTTTGTGTTCTCCACATAACCCCCATCATCATATTCTATTCCACCCATAGTGCTATGTCCATGGCTCGCGCTCATATATTGCGTGAAAGTTTATAAGTTTGAGATTACTCAAGTATGAAACAATTGCTTGGCTTGTCATCGGGGTTGTGCATGATGAGAACATTCTTGTGTGACAAAAATGGAGCATGACTAAACTATATGATTTTGTAGGGATCAACTTTCTTTGGCCATGTTATTTTGAGAAGACATAATTGCTTAGTTAGTATGCTTGAAGTATTATTATTTTTTATGTCAATATGAACTTTTGTCTTGAATCTTTTGGATCTGAATATTCATACCACAATTAAGAAGAATTACATTGAAATTATGCCAAGTAGCACTCCGCATCAAAAATTCTGTTTTATCATTTACCTACTCGAGGGCGAGTAGGAATTAAGCTTAGGGATGCGTCGTCTCCAGCGTATCTATAATTTTGATTGCTCCATGCTATATTATCTACTGTTTTGGACCATATTGGACTTTATTTTCCACTTTTATATTATTTTTGGGCTAACCTATTAACCGGAGGCCCAGCCCGAATTGTTGTTTTTGCCTATTTGGTGTTTGAAGAAGCGGAATATCAAGCGAGTCAAGCGGAATGAAACCTTCAGAGCGTGATTTTCTCACGAATATGACCGAGGAGACTTTGACCCTCGTCAAGAAAGCCACGAGGTAGGGTGTGCCTACCCCCCTAAGGCGCCCCCACCCTCGTGGGCCCCATGAAGCTCCACCTATGTACTTCTTCCTCCTATATATACCTCGTACTCCCAAATGACAGATCACTGGGCCAAAACCTAATTCCACCCGCAACCTTACTGTACCCACGAGATCCCATCTTGGGGCCTGTTCAGGAGCTCCTCCGGAAGGGGAATCCACCATGGAGGGCTTCTACATCATCATAGCCCCTCTGATGGAGTGTGAGTAGTTTACTTCAGACCTTCGGGTCCATAGTTAGTAGCTAGATGGCTTATTCTCTCTTTTTGGATCTCAATACAATGTTGTCCCCCTCTCTCATGGAGATCTATTTGATGTAATCTTCTTTTTGCGGTGTGTTTGTTGAGACCGATGAATTGTGGGTTTATGATCAAGATTATCTATGAACAATATTTGAATCTTCTCTGAATTCTTTTATGTATGATTGGTTATCTTTGCAAGTCTCTTCGAATTATTAGTTTGGTTTGGCCTACTAGATTGGGTTTTCTTGCAATGGGAGAAGTGCTTAGCTTTGGGTTCAATCTTGCGGTGTCCTTTCCCAGTGACAGTAGGGGCAACAAGGCACGTATAGTATTGTTGCCATCGAGGATAACAAGATGGGTTTTTTAATCATATTGCAAGAATATATCCCTCTACATCATGTCATCTTGCTTAAGGCGTTACTCTGTTTTCTTGAACTTAATACTCTAGATGCATGCTGGATAGCGGTCGATGAGTGGGGTAATAGTAGTAGATGCAGGCAGGAATCGATCTACTTGTCTCGAACGTGATGCCTATATACATGATCATACCTAGATATTCTCATAACTATGCTCAATTCTGTCAATTGCTCAACAGTAATTCGTTCACCCACCATAAAATACTTATGCTCTTGAGAGAAGCCACTAGTAAAATCTATGGCCCCCGGGTCTATTCTCATCATATTAATCTTCCATCGCTTTATTATTGCTTTGCTTTTTTAGTTTGCTTTTTATTTTACTTTGCATCTTTATACCAAAAATACCAAAAATATTATCTATCATATCTATCAGATCTCACTCTCGTAAGTGACCGTGAAGGGATTGACAACCCCTATTCGCGTTGGTTGTGAGGAGTTATTTGCTTTGTGTAGGTACGAGGGACTCGCGCGTAGCTTCCTACTGGATTGATACCTTGGTTCTCAAAAACTGAGGGAAATACTTACGCTACTTTTCTGCATCATCCTTTCCTCTTCAAGGAAATCCAACGTAGTGCTCAAGAGGTAGCAGATTTTCTCTTTATCTTTGAAGGGAAAAGCATTGGCATGGTATAGGCTATGCGATGATATTGGATCATGGAATTGGAATCGTTTGAAATTGGAGTTCCACCAAAATTTTATCCTATGCATATAGTTCATCGTGATCAGAATTATATATATAATTTTTGGCCTCGCGAAGGAGAAAGTATCGCTCTAGCTTGGGGGAGACTTAAGTCAATGGTATATTCATGCCCCAATCATGGGCTCTCAAGAGAAATTATTATCCAGAATTTTTATGCTCGGCTTTCTCGTAATGATCAAACCATGCTTGATACTTCTTGTGCTGGTTCTTTTATGAAAAGGACTATTGAATTCCGGTGGGATCTTTTAGAAAGAATTAAACGCGACTCTGATGATTGGGAACTCGACGAAGGTAAAGAGTCAGGTATTAAACTTAAGTATGATTGTGTTAAATATTTTATGAATACCGATGCTTTTCAAAAGTTTAGCAGCAAATATGGACTTGACTCTGAGATAGTAGCCTCCTTTTGTGAATCATTTGCTACTCATGTTGAACTCCATAAAGATAAGAGGTTTAAATATCACCCACCTATTAAAGAAGAAATTAAAGAATCAGTACCAGTTAAAGACGAAACTATACTTTATAATGTTGATCCAGTTGTTCCTTCTGCTTATATTGAGAAACCACCTTTCCCTGTTAGGATAAAGGAACATGCTAAAGCTTCAACTGTGGTTAACAAAAGCTATATTAGAACACCTAAACTCGATGAACAAATTAAAGTAGAACCTAGCATTGCTATGGTTAAAGATCTCTTAGAAGAAGATATAGATGGGCATGTTATTTACTACTGTGAAGAAGCTGCTAGAATTGCTAAACCTGATAAAAGGGAAAAACATAGACCTGTTGTGGGCATGCCTGTCATCTTAGTTAAAATAGGAGATCACTGTTATCATGGTTTATGTGACATGGGTGCTAGTGTGAGTGCTATTCCTTACACTCTTTATCAAGAAATTATGAAAGACACAACACCTGCAGAGTTAGAAGAAATAGATGTTACTATTAAACTTGCTAATAGAGATACCATATCACCATTTGGGATTGTTAGAGATGTTGAAGTCTTGAGTGGGAAAATAAGATACCCTACTTATTTTCTTGTTCTTGGTTCCCCACAGGATGACTTTTGTCCCATTATCTTTGATAGACCTTTCTTGAACACCGTTAATGCTAAGATAGATTGTAAGAAACAAACTGTTGGTGTTAGTTTTGGTGATGAGTCTCATGAGTTTAATTTTTCCAAGTTTAGTAGAAATTTCATGAAAAATAATTGCCTAGTAAGGACGAATTAATTGGTCTTGCTTCTATTGCTGTACCACCTACTGATCCTTTAGAACAATATTTGCTAGACCATGAAAATGATTTACATATGCATGAAAGAAATGAAATAGATAAAATTTTCTTTGAACAACGTCCTATTCTTAAACACAATTTGCCTATTGAAACTCTAGGAGGTCCACCTCCACCTAAAGGCGATCATGTGTTTGAATTAAAACAATTGCCAGACACTTTGAAATATGCTTATCTTGATGAAAAGAAGATATATCCTGTTATTATTAGTGGTAACCTTTCAGAACATGAAGAAAAAGATAATTGAAAGTTCTAAGGAAGCACCAAGCTGCTATTGGATATACTCTTGATGATTTAAAGGGCATTAGTCCCACTCTATGTTAGCACAAAATCAATATGGAACTTGATGCTAAACCCGTTATTGATCACCAACGTCGGTTAAATCCAAAGATGAAAGAAGTGGTAAGAACGGAAATATTAAAACTTCTGGAAGCAGGTATAATCTATCTCATAGCAGATAGAAGATGGGTTAGTCATGTTCATTGTGTCCCTAAGAAAGGAGGTATTACTGTTGTTCCTAATGATAAGAATGAGCTTATTGCACAAAGAATTATTACAGGCTATAAATTGGTAATTGATTATAGAAAATTAAATAATGCAACTAGAAAAGATTATTACCCTTTACCTTTTATTGATCAAATGCTTGAAAGATTATCTAAGCACACACACTTTGGTTTCCTTGATAGATATTCTGGCTTTTCACAAATACATGTTTCTCAACCTGATCAGGAAAAGACCACTTCTACTTGTCCCTTTGGAACTTATGCTTATAGAGCTTTTGCCGGACCTAGTGGTCGTCTTCTTCCCCCCGGGAGCTTGAGCGGTAAGTGGTTTGCTATCTGTCGCGGCCGCTGCATCCCGGTAAATCTTGTCGGCGCAGATAAGTGCATCTTTCCTGTCGCCATGGACAGAAATGACGTTTATCGGGCCGGGCATCTTGAGTAGGTTGTAAGCATAATGAGAGGTGGCCATGAACTTGGCGAGTGCTGGACGGCCAAGTATGCCATTGTAAGGCAATGGGAAATCGGCGACGTCAAATGTGACCCTCTCGGTTACGAAGTTGAGCTCATTGCCGAATGTTACCGCAAGCGTGATCTTCCCTTTGGGCTTGCTCCTTCTGGGTTGATTCCTTGGAAAGTACTAGTTTCTTGAGCTGTTGTCGAGGATTTGAAGTTTACGGAGCCTGCGAGAGGAGATCAAATTCAGGCGGCCCGCCGTCAACCAACATCTTTGTGACCTTGAGGTTGCGGATGGTTGGTGAGACCAACATCGGCAAACACCCGACCGCGATGATGCGATCGGGGTGATCCTCAATGTCGAAGATGATGGGCGTCTGGACCACTTCGGAGGTTTGCGTGACTCTATGGATGGTTCTGCTGCATTGACCTCACGCATCCATTGCTTGAGTTGGCGGTGCGAGGTATCTGACGCACCACCGTCGGCGCAAAGGACCTCGGTTGCCTTTTGAAACTCCTGCTCATCGGCTTCATCGTCTTCGTCATCTTCATCTTCATCTTCTTCCTTGTCGCGCGCCACGGAGAGTCTGTCTCCTTGCCGCTGCTTGGCTTTCCATGGCGCCCTCCCGACCGGGTCTCTTCTTACTTGCTGCAGCTGCACCTTCTTGGGCCTTCTCCTTGTCTACGCCTCGTACTCAGCTCTCAGTAACTCAACAAGCTGCTCGACTTTCTTGCAGCTCACGGAGATCGTGGCCCTTGGTGCAGTGGATTTTCTGATCTTGCTTGTTGGAGCTGTCGGGCTTGTCGGCGTCCGCCACAGCTTGGCGGTCAGCGTCAGCGGCAACCTCCTTGCGGAGCCACCGGCCTTGGCTTTGTTGGCGGCACCATCCTTACGGACTGCTCGACAACTAGTACTTCTTGGTTTTCTTCCTCCTGTTGTTCCGCTTGCCGGCTATTTCTTGCAGGCGATCCCTCCTTGTCAGACTCTGCTCCCTCATTCTCTCACAGGAGTCTTATTCCTTCTTGGTAGCGTGCACACTTGTCGGCCGGCGTGAAGCTCGCTGGCGTCTTTCACTTTGCACATCGCCATCTCCTCCCTCATCCTGCGATTTCGTACATTACGATGGAATGCTGCGATCCTTTGCATTGGGGTGGACATCTGGGATGTTGTAGTGCACTCGATTGAATCTCTGGATGAATTTGCGAGACTCCCCTCCTTACGGGCAAGCAGGTGGAGATCACTCTCCGGCCATGAGGCTTGTGGCCGCTGTGAAGGCGCCAACAAACTAGTGGCACAAATCTGCCAAGAAGAAATAGAGCCATCCGGCAAGTGCATGAGCCAAGATCGGCGTTTGGCTTGAGCACCAAGGGAAGTAGTTGGCGAGGATCTTGTCGTCTCGTCCCCGCAGCTTGCACCGCGATGGTGTAAATCTTGAGGAACTCCGATGGGTGTGTCCTGCCGTCATACTTCTCCGCGCGTCTGGTTTGAAGTTTTCTTGTTGGGCCACGGACTTGCCGCGCCTTCGCGAGTGAGCATGAGGGCAACCCACAGCGTCTGACAAATCGCTGGTTCCCCAGCACATGCATATCGACAGATGGGCCGGCGCGCTGGTCAGATTAATGGCGCGCTTCTCTTGGCGCTTCGTCTGGTTGAGCGTCTTCTTCTTGCCGTTCGGAGAACTTGGCGTTGGTCGCGGCGAGCTCGCGGATCCGGCGACGCTGTGGAATCGCTGTCGAGGTGGATCCGGCAAGTCGGCGATCCTGGCCTTCGGGAAGGAGTGTACGGTGGGTGCACCCCGCAAGTCTCGTCGCCATCGGCTCGCGCCTTATCGCCTCGCCCGCGGCTGCGGCGCTTCGGTTGCAGCGGGGCGTCGCCGTTAAGCGAAGCCGATGAGACTCGAATTGTGGCCCTCCATTCGTCGACCTTATCGGCCGTTGGAGGGTAATCTAAAGTAACTAAGCTCTTGCCAAGGCTTCCGCTGGTGTGGTTGGCGGCAGCGGCGTGCGGGCGAAGAAGCGGGATGTGTTGGACTCTAACCAAGTTAGGAGGAGATATCCCATAGCGACCGTACTCCACTAAATACCGGCATGTTGAGGTGCATGCGGGTCTCGAGGGCCTCGGGATCCTCCAGCTCGGCCTTGATCAATGGCGTATGGGGCGCGAGTATCATGGCGCTATCATCGCGCCTCTGCGATGGGCGCGGTGCAGATTCGGACGCCGGCGCTGCGCTGCCTTGTCCTTGGACCTGGCGGCATCGTGGGCTCTCTCGGCAACGCCGGTCCCTCCGCGGCGTTCCCCACCACCCGATGGCTCGGTGGTGGTGGGTTCGACAGCGACGGCTCAGCTGCTGCCGAAGGCTTCTTCTTGGCGCCATGTCGGCGAAGATGTCGATGAAGTTGCTCGTCGACCGCGGATCGGGTTCACACAACCTCGGCGCCGCCTACTGGGCGCCAAAGATGTCGAGGATAGCGATCGTGTCCCACGAGCACCCTCTGGACCTGGGTCCCTTGTGGTTCGGAGGCGGAGATTGCACAAAAGCGGATCGGCGATGCACGGCGGATTTACCCAACCGGAGCTCTCCGGAGATAATACTCCTCTGCTGCTTTGTGGATTATCTTGTGTTCTTGCTAGGGAGCAATGGGAGCTACAAGACCTAGCCTGAGTGTGGTTTAGTATGAATGTGATGAACTAAGCTGAGCTGGACCGAACCCAGCGAACCCTTTCTCGCTGCACTCGGGCCTCCTTTTATAGGCACAAGGGGTTACCACATGTGGCAAGTAGACAAGGTAAGATGGTAAAAACATGGGTTGGTACACGCTTTATACAGTGTACGATAATCTATACCTAACTCGCGGCAAGGGACAAGAGTCATCAATGCCCGTCTCGATCGCCCGAACGATTATAAGGGACCGTCAAGTGCGCCTCCGTTTGCCACGAAGGTAGCTGTCGGCGCCGCTTATCGCTGCTCCCGCTGGCTGCACAGCCCGTCGACCACGCGTGCTTGGGAGAGCCCTGTGGTGACACGTTGGCGGGTGAGCTGGGCGAGAGGCGAAGAGAGTCGCCCGCCCGGCAAGCGTCTTGCAGCGGCAGGAACCTTGTCGGCAGGGGCTCGGCGCCCGCCAAGCCTTCCGGCAAGCTCCTCTTGCGGGGCTTTGTTCCTTGGCATACTGGTGGCCTTCGGCAAGCTCCTCTTGCGGGGTCTTGACTACTTTGTTCTTGAATGGCTCCGAAGAGACGCGAGAGGTCTTTAGCGGGCGCCCGGCAAGGCTTGCCACAGGGGCCTTCTGACTGCCGTCTGCAGGTTCGGGGTACTAAGGTACCCCTACTTTAGTACACCGACAGAAATAAATCAATAGGATCATATACTAATCCTATGGTAGGTGATGGCACCACATAAGGAAAATTATAAGTAAGAAATTTTATTAGAGATTTACAAACATAGCATTAGTCAATGATGCAACTCATGAAAGAATTAAAAAGGGAAGAGAAGATTCACATATAAATATACTATCCTAGGATTTTTTTGTGATTCCGAGCCCTCATCAAAATATTATATGCCAAAATTGATGAGTTGGACAAGGAAGACAACTTAATGGTTTATGTTTGTTTATATTCACATAGAAGTCATATTGTCATAGATCCTTCAACATGTGGTGCTTTCCCTATCTTTGCTAGCCCAAAATTCCGCACTAAGTAGAGATACTAGTTGTGCATCCAAAACCCTTAAACCCAAATCTTATTTTTCAAGTGTCTGTCACGACGGTTTTCAATAAAAATATTTATTGAACAGCCGACTATGAAATCAATATGAGGAAAATCCTCCATATCGGTAGACAAAACTATGATACAAGAAGCAAGTAGCATTACAATATTACAGGGGTCGGACTGAAGATGCCCAACCAATTATTACAACACGCCAATAATTATACATGATGGCGGATAAGACACAAAAGGTGTGGGGTGGAAATACTCTTGACTCGAGATATGAGTGGTTGGTGGAATAACACGATTGGGGTGGTTAATAAGTCTCTTGCCTTTGGCGGCTCATCGGCGTCTAGGTGAGGCTCGATGAATTTATTTGGGTAGCGGAAGTGGATATATCACAATGACTAATCCAGGGTCATACGAGACTATTGGGATTCCTCTAGGCGTCGGACTCGCTATCAAACTCTTCATCCATGAGATCGCCTCCGTCGACATCTGGCCAAATCAACAAGCCGGTGAGTACTATGAAAGTACTACGCAAGACAGTTCGGACAAAAGATATAACAAATGAATGCATGAATCGTCATGATTAATTTTAACAATGCTCAATTAAAACAGTATAGCAAAATAAATAAGAAGGAATCGGCGGTAGTCCGCTCGAAAACCCAAAGAAGATAAACTCAAAAGCGGATCGAATTATGCGAGCGGCGCCTCGAAGGGTGAACAAATAAGAAAAACATGCCACGATCGAGGCGTCGGCGACACCTCATAAAGGGCTTATATTGAAATAAAAATACATGCGTGCCACGGTCGGACGTTGGGCGACATCGCGAGAAAGGGCTTATAATAAAAATAATTAACAACAATGCATGATCGGACGTCTGGCGACATCGCGAAAAGGGCTTATAATAAAAATAAATGACAACAATGCATAATCGGATGTCGGCGACATCGCGAAAGGGCTTATAATAAAATAAGTGACAACAATGTCGCGATCGGACGTCTGAGTGACATCGCAGAAAGGGCTTATAATGAAAATAAATAACAACAATGCCGTAGTCGGACGTCTGAGCGACATCGCAGAAAGGGCTTATAATTCATTATTCATAACTGACAAGATATAGTGCTCACGGAAAATATTCATCACAAGACAATAAGCGGGTTAGTCCATTCACGAAATAAACATTTAATACTCAAATGGTTATCGGAGTCTCTGTCACTAAGGCGATATCGACGAGATAAGGTGAACACGGTACTTGGATATGAATAAGATGGATTCAAAATTTTGACTCTGCGAGTTTGTACCAAAACTTTCAACGCCAGCGGTTCCGTAGTCATGAAGGACTAGTTCCGTTTACGGTATTCGGAAGAAACACAACTAGCTAGTACACACCCATCATACCTCACGTTGCGGGAATCACGCTAGACAGCGTTTAAGAAAAACTTTGAGACGGGGAGATCACAATCTCGAATAGCATGGGATCAAATTTATTTACGCACGCTCTAAGGGGTGCCCTCCTCTCGGTCCCAACTGGAAACACCCATGCCCCCTGACCGGATGAAAGGCTTTTATCCAGGGCCATGGAACCTTCATCCCGGCCTCTCGAATTGGTGTGTACCAGGAAGTGGTTTGCAACTTACTAAGCCGTATCCATTGCGGGAAACAGGTGGTAATCTGAAAGGGAGGGCGGACGGGAATCGACTGATTTATGTTGACACGGGTCAGCGATATGGCATAAGCTTTGGCATGCTACAACACTGCCATCTTACCCATACTCATGCCAACTCATGGCCATGCAACAAGTTTCCAACAACTCATGGATTTACCGAGCTCATTTGACTCAATGCTCAGGAGATAAACTATCATTGAAATGCTCATGAACGTGCCATGATACAAAATAATACAAACATGCCCAGACACTCTGTCGGTGTACTAGAGTAGGGGTACCCTAGTATCCCGAACTCGTGCCGAACGTCGCAGACACCAGCGGAAAGGCTTGCCTAGTGACCGCCAAGGTCCTCCGTGGTTCCTTGGAGCCATTCAAGAACAAAGTATTTAACCCAAGAAGACAAGGCCCGGCAAGAGGAGCTTGCGGGAAGACCTCAAGGCACGCGAAGACAAGACCCGGCAAGAGGAGCTTGCGGGAAGGCTGGTGGCGACAAGCTCCCGGCGCGACAAGGATTCAGCAGCGGCAAGGTGCTTGCAGCGGCGAGCAACCTCTCTTCATCTCGCTCCAGCTCATCCACCAGCGATGTCGCCATGGGGCCATCTCGAGCATGCGTGTCAAGAGGCTGTGCAGCCGGCGGAGAAAGCAGCGATAGCGACGGACAGAGTACCATCGTGGCAGCGGTGGCGCCCAACAGTCCCTTCGGCATTGTTTAGGCGACATGGACGGGCATTTATTGCTTTTGTCCCTTGCCGTCAGAGTTAGGTAGAATACACTATACAAAGTAGCAGTACCAACCGCAACTCATTTTCCCATTTTGCCCTTGTTTACGTTGCCACATGTGGGACCCCTTTAGCCTATAAAAGGAGGCCCATGCGCAACGTAGAGGAGGGTCGGTTGGTTCGACTCATTCGAGACTAGAGACACTCAAGCTAGGTTTTGTAGCTCCCATCGCTCCCTAGCAAGAACACAAGATAATCAGACAAGCAGCAGTAGGAGTATTATCTCTTCGGAGAGCTCCGAAGCTGGGTAAACTGCTCGTGTGCATCGCCTTGATCTGCTCTTCGTGCAATCTCCGCCCCCCACCGAACCAAAAGGGACTCGGTCCGCCGGTCCCATAGGTGTTTGTGGGTCACGATCAGCTTCCCCGACATCTTTGGCGCGCCAGGTAGGGGGCGTCGAGGCTGTGTGAACCAGATCCGGCGTTCACACGAGCAACATCTTCATCATCTTCATCGACATGCCACCGAAGAAGAAGGCTTGGCGGCAGCGAGCCGTTAGCGTCGATCCGCCACCACGGAGCAAGCGGATGGCGGGGAAGGCGCTGGCGGAAAAACGAGGCGTCGGCGAGGCGCTCATGGCGCTGCCAAGTCCAAGGACAAGGCGCGCGAACTTGGCGTCCGTGCGTACGCGCCCATCTCGGGAGGCGCGGGACCGACAGCGTCATGGTATTCATAGTACCATCGCTCGTTGGATCAAGGCGAGCTGGAGGATCGCGAAGCCCTCAAGACCAACGTGCACGCCCAGCATGTTGGCACGGCGAATGCGATCGCTGGGCGGGATGCTGCTCCTTCTAACAGTTAGAAGTCCGAGCATATCCGCTCCTCGCACCGTCGCCGTTACCACCCACTACTCCAGCGAAGCCTTGGCGAGAGCTCAAGCGCTTCTAGACTACCCTCAACGGCCGACAAGGTCGGCGAATGGAAGGCCACCATCGAGTCTCATCGGCTTTGCCAGCAGCGTACTCATGACAACCAAGCGCATCCTTGCTTGCGGCGAGGCGACAAGGCGCGAGCGGTGGCGGCGAAACCTATGGGGTGCAACCACCATGCACTCTCCATCGAAGGCCAAGATCGCCCGACTCGTCGGATCCACATCGACAGCGACTCCACCGCTTCATTGGATCCACGAGATCGCTGTGATCAGCGCCAAGTTCTTCAAACGGCAACAAGAAGGCGCTTCGAACTTCGCGCCGCGCCCGAAGAAGCGGCGCCAATCCGACCAGCGCGCGGACCCTCTGTCGGCGATGCATGCGCCCGAAGAACCAGGTGACTTGCCGTCGCGGTAGGTTGCCCTGTGTTCACTCGTGATCTGCGGCAGGTCGGTGGCCCGACAAGAAAAATTTCAAGCGGGCGTGCGGAGAAGTATGATGGCGGGCGCATCCGTCGGAGTTCCTCGGCATCTACACCATCGCGGTGCAAGCTGCGGGGGCGAGGCGACAAGATCTCGCCAACTACTTCCGGTGGTGCTCAAGCCCAATGTTAGATCTTGGCTCATGCACTTGCGGACAGCTCCATATCCTCTTGGGCAGATTTATGCCATCGGTTTGTCGGCGCCTTCACGGTGACCACAAGCCTCATGGCCAAGAAGCGACCTTCATCTGCTCGCCCGAAGGAAGGAGAGTCCCTGCGCAAGTTCATCGAGAGATTCAGCCGTGTGCACTAAAACATCCCGGATGTCCACCCTGCGCGGTGATCATCGCGTTTCATCGAGCGTCGCGGAACCGCGGGATGAGGAGGAGATGGCGATGTGCAAAGTCAAGGGCGTCGATGATCTGTATGCCTTGGCCGACAAGTGTGCGTCTTTGAGGAAGGAAGAAGACTCCGGGGAGAATGCGAAGCAGGATCGATAGTGAGGAGACCGCCCGGCGAAGAAGAGCGGAGGCGAACAGAAGGAAGAAGGGCAAAGAGGTGCTAGTTGTCGAGCAGTCCGGCAACGGTGGTGCCGCCAAGAAAGCCAAAGCTGGTGGCTCCGGCAAGGAGGTTGCCGCTAACACCGACCGCCAAGCTGTGGCGGCCGCCGACAAGCAGGACAACTCCAACAAACAGTACTGCAAGATCCACCGTACCAAGGGCCATGACCTCCAGAGCTGCAAGAAGGTCGAGCAGCTTGTTGAACAGCAGAAGGCTGAAATGCGGCGGCGCGACAAGGAGAAAGGCCAGGAAGGTCTTTGGGGGAGCTGGCAAGAAGAGACCCGGCGGGGAGGGCGCCACAGCAAGGCTAAACAGCGGCAAGGAGACAGACCTCCCAGCAGACGCGACAAGGATGAAGGCGGCGGCAGCGATGAAGATATGGAAGGCGATGAGACCGATGAGCAGGAGTTTGAAGCTCTGAGAGGTCCCTGCGTTGGCGGTGGTGCTTCTCTGCATACCTCACACCGCCAACTCAAGCGATGGATGCGGGAGGTTAATGCAGCGAACCATCCGTGAAGTCATGCAGGCCTTTGAAATGGTCCGACCGCCTATCATCTTTGATATTGAGGACCACCGATCGCATAACTGCGGTCGGTGCTTGCCGATGTTGGTCTCACCAACTATCCGCAACCTCAAGGTCACCAAGATGTTAGTTGGCGGCGGGGCGGCAAACCTGATCTCCTCGCGGTGCTCCGAAGCTTGGATCCACGACGGCGAGCTCGAAGAGGCGGCACATTCAAGGAATCAACCCGAGGAAGGAGCAAGCGAAAGGGAAGATCATGTTGCGGTAACATTTGGCAGCGAGCTAAACTTCTGGCCCGAGAGGTCACGTTCGGCGTCGCTGATTTTCCATTACCTTACAATGGGATACTCGGCCGTCGGCACTCGCCAAGTTCATGGCAGCCTCTCATCATGCATACAACTTGCTCAAGATGCCAGGCCCGATAAGTGTCATTTCTGTTCATGGCGGCAAGAAAGATGCCCTTATCTGCGCCGACAAGATTTACCGGGAGGCGGCAGCTGCGACAGATAGCAAATCACTTGCCGCTGAAGCTCCCGGAGGGAAGAAGAAGACCAAGTCCGACAAGAGCTCTGATGCCCACTCCGGCAAGCGCACCTCTTCGGAGTGCTGCGCTACCGTCGAGGACGCACCATTGAGCTCCACCGACAAGTGCAAGAAGACGATGGCAGCTCCACCGAAGACCAAGAAGGTGCTCGCCAAGGAGGGCGGCACTGGTGGTACCTTCACCATCGATGCCACTCTCGACCCTAAATAGGAAGGCGGCGCTCGTTGCTTTCCTGCTGGCGAAACGTCGGCGTGTTTGCATGGCAACCGTCGACATCCCGGTGTTCCCGGAAGTAATTGAGCACCACCTAGCTGTCTGTCCTCATCGCGGCCCGTCAAGCGAAAATCAGGAAGCGAGCGGTGGGCGCCAGAATTTATTGCGAAGAGATCAAGAAGTTGGAAGCGGCGAGGCGTTGTCGGAGAGTGCTCCATCCTCGTGGTTGGCCAATCTGTAGTTGTTACGCAAGGCAAATGGGAAATGGAGACTTTGTATTGACTTCACATATGTTAATAAAGCTTGTCCCAAAGACCCATTTCCTTGCGGCGCATCGACCAGATTATTGACTCCACGGCTGGATGTGATTTGCTTTCATTTCTCGATGCATACTCAGGATATCATCAGATCTTCATGGCGAAGAGGATGAGGAAAACCGCATTCATCAACCCATGTGGCACATCTGTTTTATCACGGATGCCTTTTGGGCTAAAGAATGCTGGTTCAATGTTTGCAAGAGTAGTCCATGGCGGCTTTTGAGCCGCAAATGCAGAAATGTAAAGCCTACATGGATGACATAGTGGTCAAAAGCAAGGACGAAGTGACTACGGTTCAAGATTTAGATGAGACCTTTGCAAATCTGCATAAGATCAACCTCAAGCAACCCGAGAAATGCGTGTTTGGAGTCCCTTCCGGCAAGCTTCTCGGGTTCTTAAAAATCTCGGTGGGGAATTGAAGCCAATCCCGACAAGATCAAGGCCATTGAGAAGACTGAAGCACCAAAGCGCGTCAAGGATGTCACGAAGACTTGTCGGTTGCGTGGCTGCTCTCAGCAGGTTTATCTCTAGGTCTGCTGGCATACCGCCATTTTCAAGATTTTGAAAAAGGCAGGTCAATGAAATGGACTCCGAAGCGGAGGCTGCGCTGCAGGACTTAAAGAGGTACCTGTCCTCCACTCCAATACTTGTCGCACCTAAGCCACAAGAGAAGTTGCTGCTATACATAGCGGCAACCAATCAAGTGGTTAGTGCTACATTAGTAGCGGAAAGGGAGGCAGACGATGAGCCGGCAACCAAGGCAGATGCATCCAGCGACAAGCAGGGGGCTTCATCGACAAGCTCTGGTCCCGACAAGGACGGATCTGCGCAGGATTGCGAGAAGATGCAGAAAAGGATGGTGCAGCGCCCGGTGTACTTTGTCAGTTCCCTTCTACAGGGGGCTAGGTCAAGGTACTTTGGTGTGCAAAATTTGCTTTCGGCCTCCTCATGGCCTCGAAAGCTCGCCATTACTTCCAAGCACATGAGATAGCAGTCGTCACTCGCTTTCCCTGAAGAGAATATTGCAAAATCCGGAAGCAACAGGCGGGATTGTCGGTGGGCCTTTGGAACTGTCAAGCTTTGGCCTCAAGTTTGAAAGCACTTCAACTATCCAAAGCGAGCATTGGCAGAGTTTATAGCAGAATGGGCGCCAAAGCAAGATGAAGAAATTCGAGAGGCGAGCATCCGGTCAAGGAAGCAAGTAAAGAGTGGCTGATGTACTTTGATGGTGCCTTCTCGCTGCAAAGGCGCCGGTCTTGGTGTGCTGCTCGTCGCACCCACGGAGAGCACCTCAAGTACATAGTCCAAATGCACTTTCCCAAGGAGCAAGCGACAAACAATCTGCGAGTATGAAGGTTTGCTTGCGGTCTCGAAGTGCCGTAAACCTTGGGATCAAGAAGCTCATTGTTAGGGGTGACTCGCGACTTGTCGTCCGCCAAGTAAACAAAAGATTACGAGTCCGTTGATGGAAGCCTCGTTGATGAAGTGAAAGCTAGAAGAACACTTTGAAGGCCTGCAAATGGAACATGTTCCAAGAGCTCGAATGATATTGCCGATGGCTTTGTCAAAGTCGCCGCCTCAAGTTACTGTGGAACCAGGAATTTTTGTGCTCAAGCTGACTCAACCAAGCTATGCGCCATCAAGCTGGACAGAACAAGAAGAGGAAGTTGATTTCGGCGACTATTTTCCGGCAGAGCTACCTGAAGCCGCCGCCGCAAAAGTCCCCAAGATCAACACCGAAAGTGCTGAGGAGCAGACTGCTCCGACAAGCCCCACGGTTTGTTTCGTTGAAGCAGACGCTCCCGACAAGTTTTGCTCCGGCAAGCTTGCCAGGGAACATCGAGCTCCGACCGAGCCAAAGGTTCTTGCCGTCGAAGCGGATGTTCCCGCAGCAGCAGATGTGCCTTTAGTCCTTGTTGTCGAGCCACAAGCTCCGGCATGGGCACAGCAGATTGTCCATTTCCTTGAGACGGAGAACTTCCGAAGAGCAAGAAGAAGCGGAGAGAGTAGCCCGGCAGTCAAGTATGTATCGGTTTAGCCGACAACACGCTGTGCGAAGAAGACTCAGCGGTGTGAAATTGAAGTGCATTCACGGGAAGATGGGCCGAAGCTGTTGGCGAGATACATGGAGGCATATGTGGTCACCACATTGGCGCAAAACACTTGCCGGCAAAGCTTTCGGCAAGGTTTCTTCGGCAAACAGCCCTCCGGGATCTGTTGCACAAGTAACCAAGTGTGAAGCGCGCGGTTCCATTCAAGCAGATTCACCAGCCAGCTCAAGCTCTCGGGCGATCCCTTTATCCTGGCCATTTTGATGCGGGGCTCGACATCCTCGGCCCCTTTCCCGAGCTGTCGGGGCTTTGAGTACTTATGCGTGCAATCGACAAGTTCACAAAGTGGCGAAGTGGAAGCGATGAGGAAGGTGACAGCACGATCGGCGATCAAGTTCTTGGTCGATTGTTAGCCGTTTTGGGATTCCTAACAGAATCATCACCGACAACGGCACACAATTCTAAACCGCACCTTCATGCGATGCGTCCAAGATCTTGGCACCAAGGTCTGCTTTGCTTCATTGCTCATCCAGAAGCAATGGTCAGCGAGAAGGCCTCAAGACCAGAACTTCGACAGGCTACACAAGTGCGGAAGAAAGCTGGATTGAGGAGCTGCGGTGGTTCTTTGGTCGATCGGGGCGACGCCAAATCGAGCCAGGCGGACACCTTCGCTCTAGTCTATGGAGCGAGGCAGTTCTCCCCACGGAACTTCGTATCACGGGTCACCTCGAGTACTCGCTTATGATGAGCTTGAGCAAGAGCAGCTGCGACAAGATGTGCGCTGCTCCTTGAGGAGGACCGTCTTGAGCTGCTGTCACTGAGCTGCTCGTTACCAGCAAGCTTTGCGCCCTACCATAACCGCAAAGTTATTGCGGAAGTTTCGAGGAAAGCGACCTTGTTCTTCAGCGCATTCAGTCCGCCAAGAATTCCAACAAGTTGGCGCCAAAGTGGGAAGGCCCTTATCGGGTGAAGCGAGTCACTAGGCTGGCGCTGTCATGCCTTGAGACCGAAGATGGCATTCGGTGAGCAACTCCTGGAACATTGAGCATCTTCGTAAGTTTTACCCATAGAGGCGCGGTTGCGGAACCTGTTCGGCAACCACCTTTAATACAAGTCTTGCCGATGTTGCATGTAATCCTTTGTACAAAGCCGGGCGCAGACCCCGTGCATAAGTAAAGCTCATGTGTTGCGCACAACTTGTCAACTACATGCTTTCATAATCCTTTTTGCATGTGTTATCTAACATTTTGTGCAGCATCCACACCCGGTAAGCAATAACGAGCCACAAGGTTCCATAACATTATTTTCTCTTCTTTATTCTCAAAGAAAGGAAGGTTCCCTCGCGCACAAGTTAACCAGGGGGGAAGGAGAAGACAATGGTGTAGGCCGCCAAGCATCGCTCGAGGAAGTTTCGCCTTACCGGGAAGCAAACGACAGAAAAGCTAAGTTGCCAAAGTTTGAGCAATCAGTTTTTAAATTTTTAAGTTATGTTCCTCGAACGATAGTACATTGTATGGAAAACCTGTGCGCGGAGGAACCAACTCGTAGCTAGTTTGTGCCCTTACTTTGTTTCGAGTCCGCTCAACAACTTAAGTGAGCTGCAACTAGTTGCGACAAGGTTGCTTATCGGGAGGCGGCATCGCCATGACAGGCTCTTGATGTTCCTTTTCGGCACTTTCATGGCAAAGATGCCCGCGCCGACAAGTTCCCTAAAAAGCGTAGGGCACAAACATACAAAGGAAGGAATCAAGTAAAGGAAATAACAT
The DNA here is from genome assembly GCA_021605205.1 of Aegilops longissima. Classification (NCBI taxonomy): domain Eukaryota; kingdom Viridiplantae; phylum Streptophyta; class Magnoliopsida; order Poales; family Poaceae; genus Aegilops; species Aegilops longissima. Next base: position 19,178 of record JAHIAM010006774.1, read on the forward strand.
TGCAATCATTTCCTAAGATAGAGTATATTACAAAATTAACTTGTCGGAGATCTAATAAGTTGTTCTCCTAAACATGATCAGCAGCGACAAGGGAAAGATAAATTTGGCGGCCTAGTCTCTGAGTCGCCATCAACCAACTTGATCTTGCCCACCTTGTCCACAATGGGTGCGACAAGGGCTTTAATGGCGTCCACATCGGCATCTGGCGGCAAGGATCTGAGGGCGCCGTTGAGGTTGAGGCCTGGGTTGCGAAGACCACCTTCATCAACACCTTACGGAGAGCTCCTGCGCGAGATCTGGCGCGATTCCTCGGCCAGCTGTTTGGGATCTCTTCCGGAGTCATTGGAAGCCGTCCTGCGCCCTTGAGAACAGGCTGAGCTTGGCGCTGGGATGGGCGCTCGTCGGAGGAGTACCCAAGATCCACCATCCCCAGCTCCATCAGCTCCTTGTCGATGGCGGCGGTAGTATCCACAAGACCCTCCGTCCAGTGCATCATGTTCTCTCTGAAGGTGTTCTGGGCGTTGGTGGCACTTGTCAGCAGCTCCTCGTTGGCCTTGATCTTCTCCAACAGGCCCACTTCCCGCTCCTTGGCGCCATCCAGAGTCTCCATCAGGGTGGTCAGCTTCAGCTCAAGGTCTGCCTTGGAGTCCTTGGCGGCATCGAGCTCTTTGATCCTCTCGGTGAGGCGGCCTGCAACTTCGCCAAGAGTGTAGGCGTCCTTCTCGCTTCGTGCTTCAGCGGCAAGCTCTTCGCCACTCTTCTGAGGTGGCCTCCAGCTGCGTCACTTTGTCTCCAGCTCTTTCTTGGCAGCCTCGGCAGCTGCGGCGGCGTCCCGCTTCCTTGAGAGCTCCGCCAAGTGATTGCTGCATCGGCAAGCTCTTCCACATAGTTGTCAAGGTTGATCTTCCGCTCGCCATTTCGCCTTCTTCTTGAGATAGCTTCTCGCCCGGCAAGCCGTTCTGCTCCTCGACCTCGGCCTTCTCAAGGATGAAGGTTGTGCGCTCTTCAGAGAGTTGCTCCAGCTCTTCTGCTACGTTCCGGAGAGCTTCTTGATTGGCGCCCCGGAGCTCTTCTGCGCGCTTCTCCATGTCTGCTCCCGCCCTCGCGACAAGTGCCTCTCGGGACTCCAACTTGGCTTGCCGAGGCGCGGTAAGCGACATCGGCTTCTTCAGCGGCTGCTCCTCCTCGAGACTTCGCTGCTGCTGCTGCTTGGCGCGTCAACCAGCGTCAACCCAGCGGAGGCGAGCAGCTCTTCGTCAAAGGTCTCCCCTCCGACCGGCACCGTGGAGCTCGGCGCCCGGGGAGCTTGATGAAGCGCCATCACCGGCCTTGAGATAGGCGCCCGGTGGGGCTCTTGAACTGGCGGCTGCATCGGTGGCGGAGGATCGGCGGTCGGTGTAGCGCTGGCGCTCCTGCGGCCTCGAAGTCGTCGATCGGCCGCGGACCCCTCGCCAGCCTTTGCGGCGGCAGCCTTGGCGGCCTCTTCGCGGCGGACCCATCGGCGCCGACCTCTTCCTCCATGGCGGCGGCGTCGTCGGTGTCGCCGCAGCGTCCTCCTCGCCCGGCGACCTCGGTCTCCATCGGCTCTCGGTAGATGGATCGGCGATCGAAAAAAGAAAGAACGATCAGCAGATGTTTGAAAAGAAAAACAGAAGAAAAAGAGCCCAAGGGAAATTTTTGGTCAAAGGATTACTGCGATGGGATCGTGGCGCGGTCTCAACCACGGAGGATTGCCAGCTGCTGCCTTGTCGGAGAGCTTCCCTAGTCGAGATATCCCTTTCGGAGGCGCTCCCTTGCGGGAATTCTCCCTTGGCGGCGTAGTTGAAGCGAAGGTATTTGGGGCGGATTCGGACCCTCGATGAGCTGCTCTGCTCCTACACAAATCAACAATTCAGATATCAGCAAAGAAGGAACACCCATGCACACTAACGTGAAATAAACCAAATACTTACGGCTGGGGGCTGTCTTAGAGGCTGCTTTGAGGAAGGGTTGCGGGTCCGGCAAGGGGTCTCGAGCGCACCTCCTGCCGCCGCAGGGGATCATCTTCGGTGACAACCACCGGGATCTTGGCTCTCTTCAACGCTCTCTGGACCAGCGCCCTGAAAAGGAAAGAGTTCAGAATGAAGCAAATCAGATACAAGACAAAGTAACCAAATTGAAGAAATACAAACACATCATAGAAGCTTACTCTTCTTCTTCTTCCTCGTTGGAGCTGGCGCGGAGAGATCAAATTCGGCTCGCCTCACAGTGCGAAGAGGTGGAGGGTAGGTTCCTTGGCAGCTTAGCGAGAGTAGCAGTGGTGGCTGAGAAGATCCGCCTCAGTTGTTGCAGCGGTGTGGGGTGCTCAGCTGACATGAGTGCTTGCTTGTGATGGAAGCAGCGTCGCAAGCGGCTGAGGCTGTTGGCGATCTGCCGCCCGTCACTTCCCGGCCTTGGAGGCGCCTTCTTGGTGGAGCTGCGGGCTCCGCTCATGACAAGCTACTCGAAGGTGTGGAGGCGCCCTCAGCGGACTCGCTCGGCTCAACCTCGGGCTCGGCCTGCTCCTCCTCGCAGCAAGCTCCTCTTGATCGGCAAGGCTTGCCGCCTCTGCTGCCTCTGCCTCCTCCAAGGTGAACCCAGTCGCCCGGTAGGCAGCTCTGCCGCCTCCTCGGCTTTGGTGGCAATCGCTGCATCTCGGCGTCGGTGGTGTCAGCGGGTGAGCCACTTCTGCTCGTCGGCGCGGATCGACACTTCTACCAAGCTATCGAAGAACTGCCACACGATGTCGTCCGTAGGCTCTTGCCAGGTTGGAACGATCCCATGCGAATCGCACAAGGGCATCATGGCGCGGATCGATCGGCGAAGAATTGTTGCACAATCGGCGACCCCTCGGCAACATAAACCACTCGGGGTGATCGGGGTGCGTGCTTGAACAACTCCAGCAGCATTCGTCCAACTCCAAGGCGGTGAAATTCCAGTTGAGGCCAGGCGCAACCTCATGATATCCGCGGGTTTTGGAACTCCCAAGCAGGTCTCCTCCTCTCCTGCAAGGGAAGCGTCTGCGGCGAAGGAAATCTCGCTAACTACACCTACGGTGAGTCCGGCAAGCTGAGGCGCAAGATCCGGGTCTGACTATCTTCAACCTAGCATCCTCGGCGTAAGTTGCTCCAATCGTTGCAGCGCACTATGGGAGTTTGGGCTGGGCGATGAAAAGGCTGCGGGTTCTCCTCTACGATCCAACACCAATCGGCTCTCCACTCCTCCCACGATTGCTGCGGAGCTCTCCTCCCAGATAGGATTCTTTCTTGCCGATCCACGGAGATCTAAGCAATCCCTCCGGCAAGTGGCTCTCCTCTCTCGGCGGGGCATGAAGAAGTGGCGGAAAAGGGCTACGTTTGGGTGGACTCCGACAAAGTTCTCATGGAGGTGTCGAAAACCGCCATGGTCAGAACAGCGTTGGGGGTGAAATCAAGGAGGCGAAACCCGTAGGTGTTCATGACATCATGAAGAACTTCGAGAGAAGCGGGCGAGCCCGCAATAGAAAGCGCGAAGAAGGGTACCCGCTCGAAGCTGACTTCGTCTTGCGGCGGAGAAGTACCTTCATGCTTGGATCGCCGCGTCTCCGTTGACGAAGAGGTAGTTGCCCTCCCTCGGCTCCTTTCGTCGGCCTGGGAAGGAAAGATGGCCGCTCCTTCGCGGCGCCCGCGAGCAGCGCTGCGCCTCGGCCGACTTCATGCCCTTCCCTTGTCGACTTTCGAACCATGGCGGGGTGGTGGAGAGACCGGCGGCGTTGATGGCGCTGAGTGGCGATGGGGCGGGCGTCGCTCTCTTCGGACTAGAGAAGAAGGGAGGCGGCGGTGGTTTTGAGATGGGACAACAATGGCGAGGTGGGCGACCTACCCTGATTCCCTGTTTATAAGGAGGAGAGAGGCGGACGTTCCGCTTTTCAATTAAAAGCCCCACGATCTCTCCCACGGCGCCACGATCGTAGCGTGCTGTTAAATGGGAGGCGTGGTGGGTCGGAGCAAATGTGGCGTGATTTAGGCGCGCCTACCGTGCCTTGTTTTGGGACTGGCCCAACAACGCTCGGCATCGTGTGTGGCCCAGGCCGGGGCTCTGTCGATTGTACTAGAGTAGGGGTACCCTAGTATCCCGAACTTCGTGCCTGAGCGATCGCCGACACCAGCGGCAAGGCTTGCTGGTGACCGCCAAGGTCCTCAGTGGTTCCTTGGAGCCATTCAGAACAAAGTATTTAAGCCAGAAGACAAGGCCCGGCAGAGGAGCTTGCCGGAGAAGATCCTCAAAACGCGAAGACAAGACCCGGCAAGAGGAGCTTGCGGGAAGGCTGATGGCGACAAGCTGCCGAAGCGCGACAAGGATTCAGCAGCGGCAAGGTGCTTGCCATGGCGAGCAACCTCTCTTCATCTCCGCTCCAGCTCATCCACCAGCGATGTGCCATGGGGCCATCTCGGGGCATGCGTGTCAAGAAGGCTACATGCAGCCGGCGGAGAGCAGCGATAAGCGGCTGACGGGGAGTACCATCGTGGCAGCGGTGGCGCCCAACCAGTCCCTTTACGCACTGTTTAGGCGACATGGGCGGGCATTTATTGCTTTGTCCCTTGCCGTCGAGTTAGGTAGAATACACTGTACAAAGTAGCTGTACCAACACAACTCATTTTCCCATTTGCCCTTGTTTACGTTGCCACTGTGGTGACCCCTTTAGCCTATAAAGGAGGCCCATGCTTAGCGTGGGGAGAATTCGGCTGGTTCGGCTCATTCGAGACTAGAGACACTCAAGCTAGGTTTTGTAGCTCCCATTGCTCCCTAGCAAGAACACAAGATAATCAGACAAGCAGCAGTAGGAGTATTATCTCTCGGAGAGCTCGAGCTGGGTAAGCTGCTTTCGTGTGCATCGCCTCGATCTGCTCTTCGTGCAATCTCCCCCACCGAACCAAAAGGGACTCGGTCCGCGGTCCCATAGGTGTTTGTGGGTCACGATCAACTTCCCGACACACTCATCATATCAAAAGTTCAAACTTTGCTTTCCTGGTTCGGTGTAGTCGAGGTCTAGCTCAGCGAGTTAAGCAGTTCGTCACCTCCTTGGTATCTACGGTACACAAAAATACTGCAGCTAACGTAAATACCGTGGGGTACAGAAAGTTGATCCTAATATTTTCAAATAAATATGACAAAAACTAGACAAAAATTTGAAGAGGACAGAAAAAGAATCACTCAAAAATTCATTTACATTAAAAATTATAAGGGTTTTAACCCAAGGACCCATCTGTAATGAAACGAAGAAAACTTCCGGGGCTTTGCAGAAATATCCTAAAAAGCGGTTCAGAGTGGGCGTATTTGCCAAAATGCAGCTTTGAAAGCGATTCAAAAAAGCAAAAGAGAGGATGTGGGCGGGTCCCACCCGTCGAGTTGAAAATTCAAGCGAGGGAGTCGGGGCTCGTCGGCGCCCGAAACCCGATGATCGCCGGCGGCGATCCACAGCGAGCGAGGAGATCGGAGAGTACCTCCGTGTTGAGGCGCCATTCCGCACTTTGGGAGGTGGTGGTGGTCGCCGGCGTGTACCACGTCAGCGGGCGCTTGCTCAGCGGCGGCGGTCGGGTGGTCGTGGACCTCGTCGGAGAAGGCTGCGGAGGTGGAATTGAGGAGGGTTAGACTCGTGATAGCATGAGGGTATCAGCGAGGTTAGAGGCGCGGAGATGACCTCACGGAGTGAATCACGGTGGAGGCCGGCGGGCAAGTGGCGGGTCGGGAAGGAGAGCTCCTCGTGGCCCTTCGGGGACTTGGCGAGTCTGGAGAGGTAGTGGAGGTGTCGAGGCGAGAGCAAGCTGCGGGGTGCTATATAGCCGCCCGAGGCAGTTACCAAACGGGGTTCTCGGCGAGGTGATTCTGGCGGTGCTGTGGTTGCAGTCGGCTTAGGAGCTTGAGCACCGACTAGGCAATGACTGGCGCCATCCGTGTCCAACTCAGCAAGGAGGCGAGGTTCGGCTTGTCCTCGCCAGGCAACCGCCGCGGCCGTCGGCCGCGAAGCAGCGCTCTGCGGCGTGCGGAATTTCTGGCAGACGGTGCTGCATCGTGTTGTTGGCGAGAAATAGCCCAGCTTGAGCCACCGGGGGTTTAGGCGGCGCGAGCAGCGTTATGCCGCCGTTCTGCTCCCTGTCGGCGCTATGGTGGTTCGGCCACGCATAAAGACCGCCCGGCGTGGCGAGCCATGAATGCCACCGGCGCGAGAGCGCGCCAAGCAGCGTGTGAGGCTCCGGACAAGCAAGCTAGGCCGTGAGCAGCGTGCCAAAACCTTTGTGAGCATGTGACTGAATTTCTGACGAAGATCGACACTGAAACTCTGAACTTAACTGAAGATGAACAGAAACAGTGCATGCAAGGTGTTCGACAGAATGATCTGGGCATGTGATCTAGAGTCTGCTTGAATATTTGTGGAATTTTTGGAGAAGTGTAGATATGAATTTCACCAAATTTGGCAAATCTGGTCCAAACTTGCAGAGACTATAATTTGAAATGTTTGAACAGAAGAGGAGTGGTTCTTGATTGTTCTAGGTTGTGGGTACCAAGGACTACCCAAGGGAGTTGGTTTGAGGTCAAAACTCAAATGCATTAAGGTACTTGCTTTGCAAATTACCTAGGCTCAAAACAATAGATAGAAAAAATTTGGGAGAGAATTAAATGAAATAAAAATTCAGAAGAGGGTTGAACTAGTTGAGACAGAATGTTTGGATTGCCCAAAGTGGAAGGAGATATATTTGGGAAGATTTTACCATATGGTGCATGGCCAAATCATGAATGATTTCAAATATGGGAGAGGATGAAAACTCCTAGAGTTTCTTTTTGAAAGAAAAATAAACTCCAAAGATTTTTCCTGGAATTTTGAGAAGAGGGCAATCAGAAGAAAAAATTTAAAAACCAAACACCAGATTTGAAGGAGATGCAAAAATAAAATATTTGCTAAAGGGGAAAAAGCTTTTGAGAGAGATTTTTGGAAGGGATTTGGAGACCTCCTTCAAATCCAACAAATTTTGAAGAAAACCAAAGGAAAAATTTTGGAGTGTCACAACACCTACCCCTTAGGAAAAATCTAGTCCCGAGATTCGGTTGATCCTCAAATAATTGTGGGTGCTCTGTCAGAAGGAAATCCTCTCTTTCCCAAGTGGCTTCACTCTCGGTGTGGTTGCTCCTTTGAACTTTGAAGAACTTGATGGTTTTCATCGGGTTCTCCTTTCGACTCTTCAAGATTTTTATCGGATGCTCCCGATATGTAAGGTCTGGTTGCCGTCAATGTTTTATGGGGTACTTGTTTCTCTAGGTTGCTTACGCACTTCCTCAATTGGGAGGCGTGGAATCGTCGTGGATGTCGGATAATTCTTGGGTAAGTCTAGCTGGTAGGCCACCGTGCCTCTTCGTGCTACTATGCGAGAAAGGTCAGATGAATCTTGGTGCTAGCTTCCTTTAATCTTGAATCGGTGCAGGCCTCTCATAGGGGATACTCGTAGGTACACAAATTCACGGGTTCAAAATTGACTCCACGATGCTTGATCGTAATAACTCTTTTATCGACTTTGGGCTGTCTTGAGTGGGTCCTTAATCACCTTGACCTTATCTTCATCCTCTTTGAGCAGGTGCGGGCGAAGATATGGCTGTCTCCGGTTTCGACCAATTTAGCGAGTCGACATCTTCGTCGTCTGAGCTTCAAATGGTGCCATTTGTAGGCTGGGTGATAGCTGTTGTTATATCACGAATTCTGCGTATGGTAAGCTCTCTTCCCAAGCTGGTCCCATAGGTGAGGACACATGCTCTCGGCATATCTTCTAGAATTTGGTTTACTCGCTTGGTTTGCCCATCACATGCAGGGGATGGTATGCGGTCTTGAATGCCAGCTGAGTTCGAGCTTGTTGTAAGTGATCCCAAAATCGGGAGGCAATTGAGTGCCTCTGTCCGAGATTATTTTCTTTGGGACTCCATGTAAGCAAGCGATCGGGAGAGGTAGAGCCTAGCAAGCTTACGAGTGGTGTGTGTTGTCTTCACGGGGATGAAGTGTGCTACTTTAGTCGATCTATCGGTGATGACCCATATGGCATCATGTCCGTGTCGTGATCGAGGTAGTCAACAATAAAATCCATTCCAATCTCGTCCCATTTCCACTCGGGTATCTTATTTGGTTGCAATAGCCGGCGGTTTACGGTGCTCGGCCTTGATCGTTGACAAAGTCACAACATGCAATAAGCGTGGCTATGTCTCTTTTTATACCATGCCACCAAAATGTTTCTGAAGATCTTTGTACATTTTGTTCCTCGGGATGGATTGAATATGGGCGGTGTGGCCTTTAGCCAGGATTTGCTGTTTAAGGTCATGGATATTTGATGCATAAAGCCTATTCCGTACCACAATATTCCTTGCTCATCAATAATGAATCCTGAGGCCTTGCCCAGCTTCATCTTCCGTTTTATGCCTTCAATCTTTGGGGTGTCCACGTTGAGCCTCTTTAACCTTCTCTATCAGGGTAGGCTGTAATTCTAAGTTCGACACACGCCTTGGTGACCACCATCAAATTGAGCTTTGCAATTCCTGCTGGAATTCAGGTCTTAAGTTTGGCATCTTTGTCGTTGTCGGACTGGGGTTCGACTTAGAGCATCTGCTACAACATTTGCTTTGCTGGGTGGTAGTGGATCCCAACATCATAATCCTTTACTAATTCCAACCAGCGTCGCTGCCGTAAATTTAGTTACGGTTGTGTGAAAATATACTTGAGGCTTTTGTGGTCCGTGTATATTTCACAATGATTACCAAGTAAAAGTGTCTCCATTCCTTGAGTGCATGAATAACTACTGCTAATTCCAGGTCATGTGTAGGATAATTTTCCTCATGTTTGCGAAGTTATGCGGAAACATATCGACAACCTTGCCTTCTTGCATCATCGCACCCGAGGCCTTTTAGAGATCGTCACAAAATACCTCAAATTTTTGTGTATATCGGGCACAATTAATCTTTGGTCTTGTCGTCGGTTTCCTCTTGAGTTCTTGGAAACTTTTCTGCAAACTTCCGTCCATTCAAACTTCCTTTCTTTCTTGAGTAGTTGCGTCATTGGCTTTGCTATGGTGGAGAATCCTTCAATAAATCTCCGGTAGTATCCTGCCATACCCAAGAAACTTCGTACATCAAATCCACGCTGGTGGTGGCTTCCGATAAATCTGCCTTGACTTTCGGGTCTCTGGCGATACCTTCTTGGTTCGATCGTGGCCCGAAAACCTACTTGCTTTAGCCAAAATTCACACTTGCTGAATTTAGCGTACAATGATGTTTCTGAGTTCTCCTAGTACAATCCGGAGATGTTCAGCGTGTTCTTACGGTGTTTTGGAGTATACCAGAATATCATCGATAAATACCACAACAAACTTATCCATAAACTTCATGAATACTTTGTTCATGAGGTGAACAAAATATCTTGAGGCGTTTGTTAGTCCGAATGGCATTACGGTGAACTCATACAATCCGTATCTGGAGGTGAAAGCGGTCTTGGGAATATCCTCGGTTCGCACTTTCAGTTGATGGTATCCGACCTCAAATCAATCTTTGAGAACACCTTGGCCTTGGCGAGTTGATCGAATAAATCATTTATTCATGGCATCGGATATTTGTTCTTGATTGTGACCATGTTTAGAGCTCGATAGTCTATGCACAATCTTAGCGTTCCATCCTTCTTTTGGCAAACAAAATTGGTGAACCCCAAGGTGAGAACTGGCTCGTATGTACCCTTTTCCAACAATTCCTTTATTTGCTTCTTGAGTTCTACCAATTCGGATGGTGCCATTCTGTATGGTTTCTTGTATATGGGGCGGTTCGGTGCTAGCTCAATGCTGAATTCTATCTCTCGATCTGGTGGCATGCACAGTAGTTCTTGGGAATACATCTGGAAATTCACACACTCTGGAACCTTGCTCAATTCAGAAATATCCACCTTGTTCAATCTCGGTTGCGGGATATTTTTCTTTCCTTGGCTGAAACCTTTATGGTCTTCCGTGGTGATGGGTGAAATTACGGTCTGTTGAAGCGAGTCAATAAAACCTTTGTTGGTGGTTAACCAATCCATCCCTAAGATGACATCAGTCCTTTATTTTCCAACACGATAAGATTTGCGTGAAACTTCAACCCTTCAAACTCGATAACCACACCACGGCAATAATTCTAGGTAACTTGCTTAATTCGGGGACTTGGCGATCATAGATTTTCCCAAGGAAGCATCGAAAAATTATTTTGCAAAGCAAAACTTTTCAAAACGAGCAGTGAAGCTCTAGAATCAAACAAAACCATGGCAGGTATTGTGTTGACGAAATGTACCGATCACGATATCTGGGGCATTTTGTGCTTCCTCTTTGGTCACGTGGTTCAGATGACCCTTCACTGTGGTTGTTATTTGGGTTGAAATTGTTGCGCTTTGGTGCGAATTATTGCTTCCGTTGTTCGGCTTTGGGGTCGAGTTCCTTGGCTTGGGGCCTTTGCTTGGCATAGTGCCCTTCTTCTCCTAGCGTAACAGTAGCGCTGGGCGGTATGTGAACTCCTTGTCCCTTGCGTGGAAATTCTTGATTGGGCGTGAGACGCTTGTCGTGGGTTTGGGTGTCCAGTTTTTCTGAACATCTGTCTTGCTGCGGTGGTTGCGGGTGTGTTTAATCTGGTCCCTCTTCCGCTTACGGAAATCTTCCAAGCTGCGTCTCTCATTTTCCAAGGTAATGGCCTTATCCACTAGCGTCTTAAAATCTGGAAATGTGTGTACGACCAATTGGCATTTAAGCGCGGTGTCGGACCGTCTAGAATTTCTCCATCTTTTGTTTTCGACATCGCTCCTCGTTGGCGTGGCGAGACAGCGAGGTAAACTGTTGTTGTATTGATACGACCTTGTCATTGTTCTTTGCTTGAGGTCATCAAATTCTCTCTTTTGATCTTCATAAGACTCTTAGGAATATGTGCCCCATGAAAACCTTCTTTAAATTCCTCCCATGATATATTATTTTCGTTGGGGTGCATGTGTAGGAAATTTTCCCCCACGATGCGGCTGCTCCGGTGAGATAGTCACGAGCATAAAGCACTTTCTCAAGTCTGAACACTGGCGATAATTAATTTTCTCTCCATGTCTCAAAGCCAGTCCTCGGCTTCAAGAGGTTTTTCGGTGTGAGAAAATGTTTGGGGCGCGTCTTCGTAGCTCAGATAACTTTGATTCTGCTGATACTGTCACGGTGATTTCCCATATTGATGACTTGGTTCAGTATTTCCTGATGTTGCTGCTGACTTTGTTCATAAAGGCGGCACATTTGGGAAAGATGCGTTTCAACATCCTGTTGACTTATGCGCCTGTGTGAAATTGTTGCTGAGGGTGTGCCATAATTTTCCTCTGTCGGAGTTGGCATGGAAAGCGTCCAAGGGCGAGACATAGTTTACTCTGGGATATATTTTGAAACACTCATAAGAAAAGAAATTGAGCATAAAAATCAATAAATTCAAGAAGATTGCAAAAATTGCAAATGCTCCAAGATTTTCAAGAAAAAATATGTTTGCATACGGAGAAGGACTGTTCATTACATATCTTACGCATAAGCAGTAATTATACAATACATCACTCGGGATATGCGTACATAAATCTGACATGTTATTTAGTCTAGTGCACTTCTCCGGATCCTACATGATGCGCAAACAAGCTACTTCTCACAGCCTATTTACATATAAACATATCGTACAAGCGGTACATCGCATGGCGCTAAGCGTGCTAGTCGGAGATGGTAAGATTTCCCTTGGCCTGCCAAGGTGTGGCGTAGAGAGGATGGGGACTCAACCTCCTCTTGAGAGATAGGCTCAGACGAGAGGTGCTGCGCGGAGTTGGTGGAGCAGGTGCCTGTGTGGAACAACTTTCGAATCTGGCGGGCACGAGGGTGGTGCAGAGCGAACGGAGTAGGCGCAATGACATGGTTGAACTCCTCCGTGGTAGGCAGGCGGCGAGTGGCGGCAGAGAGCAGTAGGAAGGCGAGCGATGCTGATGTGAGGCGAAAGTCGGTGGCGGTGCGGTGCAGGAGCTCCCTCTGTTGGCGGCACAGCCATGGGACTGAATCCATGCGGGCAGCTAAAAAGTCGTCCACCAGGTTGTCAAGGCTGCCTCAAAGCCCGAAGATACTCGATGAGCATCTCAAAAGCCGTCCCGTTCTCCTCAGGGGCAAGAAGGCAGCGTAGTGGCAGGTGTATGGCACGTGACATGGCAGGTAGCGGTAGCGGCAGTCTTCATCGAAGGAAGGATATCCACGAGGCGAGCTATCGCCTCACGGGCTGCCATCTTGATGCATGCTTCTCTGTGGGCATGGCTCTCCCCACGAACAGTGGCAGCTCAACTCGTCCTCTCTTGAATTCCACAGCGGCTTGGTGCATGGTTAGGCGGTCATTGACCTTGTCTTTGAGAGAGAGAAGACTAGGCGCACATCTGGCCCCATCGCGACTTGGGCGATGAAGGAGAGAAGCAGCGAACCCATCGGGCATGTTGGCGAACATCTGCGACTTCGCGATCGTTGCCGACCATCTACAAAGTAGGCAAAAATCCTGAGTAGTCAAATCATAAATTTATCTTGTTGTCGAAATTGACTACATTTGTGAAAATAATAAATAGCTCTATTATGCTAATAACCGATTAGCGATCGCACCTAGTGGCTTCCTAAAGTCAGCTGGCTCTGGTACCAAGCTTGTCACGACCGGTTTTCAATAAAATATTTATTGAACAACCGACCTATGAAATCAATATGAGAAAATCCTCCATATCGGTGAGACAAAACTTTGATACAATAAGCAAGTAGCATTACAATATTACAGAAGTCGGACTGAAGATGCCCAACCAATTATTACAACCGCCAATAATTATACATGATGGCGGATATGACACAAAGGTGTGGGGTGGAAATACTCTTGACTCGAGATATGAGTGGTTGGTGGAATAACACGGTGGGGTGGTTAATAAGTCTCTCTGGCGGCTCATCGGCGTCTAGGTGAGCTCGATGAATTTATTTGGGTAGCGAGCGGATATATCACAATGACTAATCCAGGGTGCATACGAGACTGGTGGGATTCCTCTAGGCGTCGGACTCGCTATCGAACTCTTCATCCATGAGATCGCCTTCGTCGACATCGGCCAAATCAACAAGCCGGTGAGTACTATGAAAGTACTTAAGACAGTTCGGACAAAAGATATAACAAATGAATGCATGAATGCGTCATGATTAATTTAACAATGCTCAATTAAAACAATATAGCAAAATAAATAAGAAGGGAATCGGCGGTAGTCCGCTCGAAAACCAAAGAAGATAAACTCAAAACCGATCAGATTATGCAGGCGGCGCCTCGAAGGTGAACAAATAAGCAAAACATGCCACGATCGGGCGTCGGCGACACCTCATAAAGGGCTTATATTGAAATAAAAATACATCGTGCCACGATCGGACGTCGGGCGACATCGTGAAAGGGCTTATAATAAAAATAATTAACAACAATGCCGCGTCGGACGTCTGGCGACATCGCGAAAGGGCTTATAATAAAAATAAATAACAACAATGCATAATCGGACGTCGGCGACATCGCATGAAAGGGCTTATAATAAAAATAAGTGACAACAATGGCCAGCGATCGGACGTCGGCGACATCACAGAAATGGCTTATAATGAAAATAAATAACAACAATGCCACAATCGGACGTCGGCGACATCGCGAAAGGGCTTATAATTCATTATTCATAAGCGACAAGATATAGTGCTCACGGAAAATATTCATCACAAGACAATAAGCGGGTTAGTCCATTCACGAAATAAACATTTAATACTCAAATGGTTGTTGGGAGTCTCATCCTTGAGATTGATATCGACGGATAAAGGTGAACATGGTACTTGGATATGAATAAGATGGATTCAAGAATTTTGACACTGAGAGGTTGTACCAAAACTTTTCGACTGACCAGCAGTTCCGTAGTCATGAAGGACTATGTCGATTGTACTAAGGTAAGGTACCTTAGTACCCCGAACTAATGCTGCGAACAATCATGGCGTCCCGTGGCAAGCCTTCTTGGCGTCTGCCAAGACCCTCATGACCCTTGAAAACAAGACTACGGCAAGAGGAGCTTGCCGATAAGCCATTCAGAACAAAGTAATCAAGACCCGGCAAGAAGAAGCTTGCCGGGAAGACCACCAGGTGCGAAGAAACAAGATCCCGACAAGAGGAGCTTGCTGGGAAGCTAGGTGGGTGCTAAGCCCCCCAAAGCGCGACAAGGTTCTGCATGCGGCAAAGGCGCTTGCAGGCGGGCAACCTCTCTTAATCTCGCTCCAGCTCACCCGTAACGTGTCACCAGGGGCTCTCCCAAGCATGCGTGTCGGCAGGCTGTGCAGCCAGTGGGAGCAGCGATAGCGGCGACAAGCTACCATCGTGGCAAGCGGAGGCGCGCCAGCGGTCCTGTTACCTTTGACCGAGGCGGCCAGAGGCGGGCATTGATGACTCTTGTCCCTTGCCGTCGAGTTAGGTATAGATTCTTGTACCTACCTGTACAAAGCAGTGTACCAACCTATATTTTACCATCATACCCTTGTCTACTTGCCACATGTGGTGACCCCTTGTGCCTATAAAGGAGGCCCAAGTGCAGCGTAGAAAGGTTCGGGTCAACTCGGCTTAGTTCATTCTACTCATCTGAAACCACACTTAGGCTAGGTCTTGTAGCTCCCATTGCTCCCTAGCAAGAACACAAGATAATCCACAAAGCAGCAGTAGGAGTATTATCTCTCCGGAGAGCTCCGAAGCTGGGTAAATCCGCTCGTGTGCGCCGCCTCGATCCGCTCTTTGTGCAATCTCCGCCCCCCTCCGAACCACAAGGGACCCAGGTCCCGTAGGTGCTCGTGGGACACGATCAGATTCTCCCCCGACATCTTTGGCGCGCCAGGTAGGGGGCGTCGAGGCTGTGTGAACCCGATCCGGCGGTCACACGAGCAACTTCATCAACATCTTCGTCAACATGGCGCCGAAGAAGAAGTCTTGGTGGCAGCAAAGCCGTCGCGTCGAGACCCACCACCACGGGCTGTCGGTGGTGGGGGAAAGCATGTTAAGCGGAGGAACCGGCGTCGTCGAGAGAGCCCACAATGCCGCCAGGTCAAGGACAAGGCAGCACAGGCGTCGGCGTCACGAGTCCGCACGCGTCCCTCATGAGGCGCGGGACCGACAAGCGTCATGATACTCTCGACACCATCGCTCGTTGGATCAAGGCCAAGCTGGAGGATCCGAGGCCCTCGAGACCCGCATGCACCCGGCATCTTTGGTACAAAGCGAATGCGCT
This sequence comes from Aegilops longissima, assembly GCA_021605205.1. Classification (NCBI taxonomy): domain Eukaryota; kingdom Viridiplantae; phylum Streptophyta; class Magnoliopsida; order Poales; family Poaceae; genus Aegilops; species Aegilops longissima. The sequence continues at coordinate 34,518 of JAHIAM010006774.1, forward strand.
TAGGCTTAGGCGGGATGCTGCTCCTCTAACTTGGTTAGGAGTCGACCACATCCGTTCTTCGCTCCGTGCGCCGTTGCCGCCAACCACACCAGCGGAAGCCTTGGCTGAAACTCGGTTACTTCTAGATTACCCTCCAACGGCGACAAGGTCGGCGAATGGAGGCCACAATTCAGAGTCGATCGGCTTAGCCAGCAGCGGCGTCCCTTGACAACGAGTGCCTCGCAGCAGCGCGGCAGCGACAAAAGCGCGAGCTGATGGCGATGAGACTTGCGAAGTGCCACTGTACACTACCCTTCGAAGGCCAAGATCGCCCGACTTCGCGGATCCACCTCGACAAGCGACTCCACGGCGTCGTCGGATCCGCGAGCTCATTGCGACCAACGCCAAGTTCTTCGAGAACGGCAAGAAGAAGACGCTCGAACCCGTATTGAGCGCCAAAGAGAAGCGCGCCGTTAGTCCGACCAGCGCGCCGGGCCCACTGTTGATATGCATGCGCCGGGGGAACCAGGTGACTTGCCGTACGCGGTGGGTTGCCCTGCGTTCACTCGTGAGCTGCGGAAAGTCCGGTGGCCCGACAAGAAAAACTTCAAACCAGATGTGCCGGAGAAGTATGATGGCGGGACACACCCATCGGAGTTCCTTAGCATCTACACCATCGCGGTGCAAGCTGCAGGGGGACGAGACGACAAGATCCTCGCCAACTACTTTCCCCTGGTGCTCAAGCCAAACGTCAGATCTTGGCTCATGCGCTTGCCGATGGCTCTATTTCTTCTTGGGCAGACTTGTGCCACGGTTTGTTGGCGCCTTCACGGTGACCACAAGCCTCATGGCCAGAGAGTGATCTTCACCTGCTCGCCCGGAAGGAAGGAGAGTCCCTCGCAAATTCATCCGAGAGATTCAGCGTGTGCATTACAACATCCCGGATGTCCACCCTTGCGGTGATCGGTGCATTCCATCGAGAATGTGCGAAACCGCAGGATGAGGAGGAGATGGCGATGTGCAAAGTGAAAAACGTCGTGAGCTCAAGCATACTGGCGACAAGTGTGCCTTGCTGAAGAAGAAGAAGACTCGAGGGAGAGAACATGGGAGCAGAGTCGATAGTGAGAGACCGCCCGGCAAGAAAGAGCCGTGGCGAAACAACGAGAGGAAGAAAAAACCAGGAAGTACTAGTTGTCGAGCAGTCCGGCAAGGATGGTGCATCAACAAAGCCAAGGCTGGTGGCTCCGGCAAGGAGGTTGCCGTTGCGCCGACCGCCAAGCTGTGGCGACCCGCCGACAAACTGACAGCTCAAACAAGCGATCTTGTAAAATCCACGCACCAAGGGCCCACGATCTCGAGCTGCAAGAAAGTCGAGCAGCTTGTTGAGCTCTGAAGAGCTGAATCTGGCGGCGAGACAGGAGAAAGCCCAGAAGGTGCAGGTGCAAAAAAAGAAAAAGACCGGTCGGGGAGGGCCCGTGGCAAGGCCAAGCAGCGGCAAGAGGCAGACCTCCCAGGACGTGACAAGGAAGAAGGCGAAGATGAAGATGGCGAGGGGCGATGAAGGCGATGAAGGCTGATGAGCAGGAGTTTCAAAAAGGCAGCGGAGGTCGCTGCGTCGGCGGTGGTGCGTCTCTGCATACCTCGCACCGCCAACTCAAGCAATGGATGCGTGAGGTCAATGCAGCGAGAACCATCCATAGAGTCCGCAAACCTCGAAGTGGTCCAGCCGCCCATCATCTTTGACATTGAGGATCACCTGATCGCATCACTGCGGTCGGGTGCTTGCCGATATTGGTCTCACCAACCATCCGCAACCTCAAGGTCACAAAGATGTTGGTTGTGGCGGGGCGGCCTGAATTGATCTCCTGCGGTGCTCGAAACTTCAAATCCTGACGGCGAGCTCGAAAAAGCTGGTACTTTCAAGGAATCAACCCGAGGAAGGAGCAAGCCCAAAGGGAAGATCACGTTGCGGTAACATTGGCGAAGCTCAATTCAGAGCGAGAGGTCACGTTTGGCGTCGCCCGATTTGCCATTGCCTACAATGGCATACTTGGCCGTCGGCACTTTCGCCAAGTTCATGGCTGCCTCTCATTATGCTTACAACTTATTCAAGATGCCCGGCCCGATAAGCGTCATTTCTGTCCATGGCGACAAGAAGATGCGCTTATCTCGCCGACAAGATTCTCCGAGATGCAGCCGCAGCGAGAAAGCAAACCACTTGCGGCTGAAGCTCCGGGGGAAGAAGACCACCAAGCCGGCAAGACTCTGCTGCCCTCTCGGCAAGCGCACCTCCTCGGTGTTGCGCTACCGTCGAGGACGCCTCATCGAGCTCCACCGGCAAGTGCAACAAGGCGATGGCAGCTCCGCCAAAGACCAAGAAGGTGCCCGCCAAGGAGGGCGGCGCGGTGGTACCTTCACCATCGGTGCCACGCTTCGACCCTAAATAGGAAGGCGAGCTCGTTGCTTTCCTGTGGCGAATGTTGATGTGTTTGCATGGCAACCATCTAACATCCCGGTGTTCCCAGGAAAGTAATTGAGCACCACCTAGCATGTCGTCCTCCACATTTGCTGCGTCAAGCAAAAGTTAGGAAGCAGAGCGATGGGCGCCAAGAGTTCATAGCGAAGAAATCAAGAAATTAGAAGCAGCGGGGCTTGTCGGAGGTCCTCCACCCCGTGGTTGGCCAATCCGGTAGTTGTGCATAAGGCTAATGGGAAATGGAGACTTTGTATTGACTTCAGATGTTAACAAAGCTTGTCCCAAAGACCCATTTCCCTTGCAGCGTATCGACAGATTGTTGACTCCGACTAGATGTGATTTGCTTTCATTTCTTGATGCATATTCAGGATATCATCAGATCTTCATGGCGAAGAGGATGAAGAAAACCATTCATTACACCATGTAGCACGTCTTTGCTTCATACGGATGCCTTCGGTTTAAAGAATGCTGGTTCAACCTTTGCAAGGGTAGTCCATGATGTCTTTGAGCCACAAATACAGAAATGTAAAGCCTACATGGATGACATAGTGGTCAAGACCAAGGACAAGCGACTCTGGTTCAGGATTTGGATGAAACATTTGCAAATCTGCGCAAGATCAACCTCAAGCTCAACCCGAGAAGTGCGTGTTTGGAGTCCCTTCCGGCAAGCTTCTCGGGTTCTTTGTGTCTCGTGAGGAATTGAAGCCAATCCAGACAAGATCAAGGCCATTGAGCAGATTGAAGCACCAAAGTGCGTCAAGGATGTCGAAGGCTTGCGGTTGCGTGGCTGCTCTCGGCGAGGTTCATCTCTAAATCTGCTGAGCAGCATACTGCCATTTTCAAGATTTTGAAAAAAGCAGGTCAATGAAATGGACTCCCGAAGCGGAGGCTGCTTGGCTGAGACTTGAAGAGATACATCTTCCACTCCAATACTTATCGCACCTAAGCCACAAGAGAGTTCTGCTGCTGTATATAGCAGCGACCAATCAAGCAGTTAGTGCTGCGCTAGTAGCGGAGGGAGGCAGATGATGCCCGACAAGCAGGCAAGCGCTTCGGCGACAAGCAGGGGCTTCGCCCGTCAAGCTCTGGTCCCGACAAAACGGATCAAGCGAGGAGTTGCGACAAGATACATAAAAAAGATGGTGCAGCGCCCAGTCTACTTTGTCGGTTCCCTCTGCGGGGCTAGATCAAGGTACTACGGTGTGCAAAAGCTGCTTTTCGGCCTCCTCATGGCCTCAAGAAAGCTGCGCCATTACTTCCAACACATGAGATAACAGTTGTCACTCGCTTTCCGCTGAAGGATATTGCAAAATCCAGAAGCAGCAGGCAGGATTGTCGGTGGAGCCTTTGGGCTGTCAAGCTTTGGTCTCAAGTTGAAAGCACTTCAACTATCGAGCGGGCATTGGCAGAATTCATAGCAGTGGGCGTAGCATAAGATGAAGAGATTAGGAGGCGAGCATCCCGTCAAGGAGGCGAATAAAGAGTGGCTGATGTACTTTGATGGTGCCTTCTCGCTGCAAAGGCGCCCGGTGCAGCGTCTTGCTTATCGCACCCACGGAGAGCACCTCAAGTACATAGTCGGATGCACTTTCCCAAGGAACAAGCAACAAATAATCTGCAGTATGAAGGCTTGCTTGCGGTCTCGAGATGCGGTGGACCTTGGGATCAAGAAGCTCATTGTCGGGGGACTGCATGACTGGTGCGTCCGCCAAGTAAATAAAGATTATCGAGTCCGTTGATGGAAGCTTCGTCGATGAAGTGAGGAAGCTAGAAGAGCACTTTGAAGGCTTGCAAATGGAACATGTTCCAAGAGCTCGAATGATATAGCTGATGGCCTCTCCAAATGTGCGCACTTAAGTTACACATGGAACCAGGGATTTTTGTGCTCAAGCTAACTCAGCCAGCCGTAACACCATCAGCGGGGACGAGCAAGAAAGAAAATTGGTTTCGGCGACTACTTTCGGAGAGCTCTCTGAAGCCGCCGCCAAGAAGGTCCCTAAAACCAGCATAAGTATCAGCGAGGAGCAGTATGCTCCGACAAACCATCGGTTTGTATCATTGAAACAAGCGCTCCCGACAAGTTTCGCTCCGGCAAGCTTGCGAGGATCATCAACTCGGCGGACCCACAGGTCCTTGCCGTGAAGCTGATGTTCCCGATGATAGATGAGCCTTTAGTCCTTGTTGCCGAGCCACGAGGCTCCAACATGGGCACGACAAATCGTCCATTTCCTTGAACGGAGAACTTCCCAAAGAGCAAGAAGAAGCGGAAAAAGTAGCCCGGCGGTCAAGTATGTACGGTTTGTTGACAACATCACATGCGGGAAGAAGACTCAGCAGTGAAAGTGAAGTGTATTTGCGGGAAGATGGACGAAGCTGTTGGCGAGAGATACGGAGGCATATGTGGTCACCAC
>JAHIAM010006775.1:0-47253 GCA_021605205.1 Aegilops longissima
GGCGGACATGCAGCAGTGGATTCGATCTTGTAGAAGTGGGGGTAACATCATTGTTCGTCTTCTCGAAGGGCGAAGAACCAAGTCACAAACCAAGCGTGGCGATTCTTGAGCAGCTCGCGTGGTGCGGTTCCTTGGAGTACTAGCAGGGCTCTTGCATGAGACAAAATTGCTATTGTTTAACAATTAAACTCCATTATCCATTGGTTGATACTCATTACGCATGAGGTCCAGCGCTTAGCACCGTTTCCTCTGAGGTCACCAATGTTTATTTGCTAATTAATAGCATTCCATGCAATGAACTAGCCATTGCAAGTCATTAAAAGCATGCACACCTCTCATCTCTTATTGGTTGATCGTATGTCAAGAAACAAGAAACAAGGTAGAAGTTAATGCACCACGCCTAAGTGTTTTGGGACTATTTGGTTTTAGTAAGATGACTTACACACCTAGGCGGAGGAGTAGTATAGACACATGTAAAGGAAAGGGTATTTGCCTTTCTAGAATTTCAACAAGTGACTAGACTTGACTAAAAAAAACAAGTGACTAGACTACACGTGTCGTGCCCCTCCCCTCGGTTTATAGGGCTCAAATCTCAAATCTCATGAACCAAGGCATTTTGCGATTGGAGGAATGTATCTAAATACTTTACAAAACTACCTAATTAAACTCATGCATTAATTACGTAGTTCTCTCGTTTTCCTCTCCGCCTTGGTCACGGTGCACAATATTGAGGCTAGCCATAGTGGGAGTAACTTAGGTAGTAACAACACATCCCAAGACAATTTTGCTTATGTGGCAAGTATTTAATGAGGAAAGAGGTGCTTGTGGTAACATAATATATTACTTGTAACATAAGCGCTTTCAGAGGCAAAATAGTCTATGAGATAATAAATGAAGCAATCTATGATACTACTACTATGTTGCTTTGCACTATGAGGTAGTAACTTACACTAGTGTCATATGCATGACACTAGTCTAAGATACTCCCACTATGACCAACTGAGAGAAGTGCTTTGATATGTTTTAGTCTCATGACTAAAAGTAGTGGGACTAAAACTTGTTAGCCTCATCCATGCTTGGATCCAAATACTAAAGACTAAAATCAAGTTAATGACATTTCAAAGCATCCAGGGCGTGCCATCCACCAAATCACGGCGAGGTGCTGATTGAGACTCACTGTCACCCGGTGTGGCCGTCATGACCCGTCATATCAAAAAACCCACACCTTTACCGGCGGTGGTAAGGTGGCCTCCAAGATTAGACTGGACAAAGCAACCATCATTTCATTGGAGCAGCTCGTTCAAGCCCTTTCTTCCCTTTCTTGAAGAAAACCTCCTCCGAGCTACTCACTTCGCCATTTTCTTCTCTACCGGCGAAGGAAAGGTGGGCGAATCAGTTATCTTGCTATACTTTCATTCCAATAATCTTCTTTTTCGAAGCCACCGACGATTCTCACATCCTATTCTTTTCCGTTTTCATTGCGATTGTGGTTTCCTTTGATTGCTTTTGTTTGTTAGTTCATTGATGGATCACGGAGCACTAGGCAAAAGTTGCGGTGGACAACCAGCTGAGGCAGCGATCTCCGGGAAGCGAGCACCGACCAGCGAGTTGACCATGTTGGCGAGCCAACCCATGGAGACGAAGAACTCCAAGAAACAAGCAGCAGCCAAAAGTTGAGGGCGTTGGCGGACAAACTCCTCAAAAAAGTTGGAAGAACAGCAAAGGGCCCCACCGTGCCTACCCGGGAGCTCTGATTGCCACCTATGTGAGGCTCAAGACCGAGTTTGAGGAGATAGTCGCCGTTGAAGCGATATTCCCCAGCAGGTGATGGCCCCCATCAGGGGCGAGAGATGGCCCCGGGAGAAGAGAGATCCCGGTGAGCTGCACAAGGTAAAAATAATGGCTTATTACCATAGTTGTGGTTTTGATTATTTGCAATGTGCTTGCTTTTGATTATTTGCAATGTGCTTGCTAATATGTTAGTGTTGTGCGAGGTGCGGTGGTTGTCCTTGATGATTCGATGTCGTGGCCCGTCATGTTGGAATCGCCCGGAGATTCGATACGCTGTCCATCCTGTGGACAGCGCGAAGATCGATTCGATGTCGCGGTCGATCTGTGGACATCGCCCAATCGATTCCCATGCATTTGTCCGTGCCGTGGTCATTGCAGAGATCGATGACAAGAAATAGTTGGTCGCGCTAATCCTTGAGGTAGTTTGCATTGCCACATGTTTAATTACGAGCGATGCGTGTTATCAAACCATCTTAGGGCTAGTGCACTTTGTCTTGTGTGGGCGGATCTTGCTACTTTTGTTTGATAGTGAATCATGCGATGAATCATGCGAACCCTCTCAGAGTTATGGAAGCAGATGTATCCTCACCAGCTTTTGATGTAATATATGGCATGCTTAGATGTAAGTTTGAACATTTATCATATCAGCGAGGGCTTGTTTGATGATTCTTGGTGTTAGTAGGCTAGCTCTTGTGCTGAGCTATAGTACTTGCAAAACACTCACGAAGAAGAAAGCGTTGGGGCTGATGAGCTCGTGGTGCGCTTATACTTATCCCTCGTCGATCGACCAATAGCCCTAGCTCCTAAAATTGTAAACAGCGATCGATCGGACAATAGTCGACATACATTCAGGCCTCATTTGGTTCATAGGGTAGGAAAATCGTAGCAAAATCTGGAAGAGCGTGCAACACAAAATCATAGCGGATCTTGAGGCGTACTCCCTCCGTTCCAAAATAGATGACCTAGGCGGGCTAGTTTGGCCTAGTGGGTTTCGGTGATATGGCGTGATGCAGTGCCGTCCGGTCTTGGCGTGTGGTAGCGATGTATGCAGGTGCAGTACGTTTTCTTGAAGAAGCGGAATTCAACGAAGTCATGATGGTTCCTTCGTCCGAACAACTTCGGTGGGAAAGGTTGGGCCTGCGTCGACCGGGGTAGACCAGGATAATTTTGTGCATGGCGGTGGACCAGGATGGTCGGCGTCCCACATGTCGGTGAATGAAAGTATTCTTTCGATATAGAGGACGAGCAGCAGTATTCATTGTTTATTTTGATGAAAGCTATTGTCTCCTTTGTTACTCCTTGACTTTGTCAATGCCTCTCTCTCCTCCACATAAGCGGGGACTACTTGCTATGCATGCAGCGGAACAGGTGGCGTCTTGAGGGCGAGGCGGTGAGGCGGGCTCGAGGCGGTCCGGACTCGACGCATGGCCCACCTCACATTATCACCATATATTTCTTGGAGTCGTCTTGCGGCGGTGGCGATCTCTTCTCCTCCCGTTTCTCTCTTCTCGGCCGGCGCCCTTGGCGATTAGATTTCGGCTATCGACGGTTTATTCAATTCACGGTCCCACATGTCGGTGAAATTGCAAGACAAGCGTGTCCCCTTTGGTGATCGGCGTGCGAGCTGGGACTGTCGAGGTTGCGTAGCGTCTGAGTCGTAAGTGTGCCGCCTTTTCCTTTAGAACTTGCGAAGCGTAACATTTTTGTGATCGATCGATAGAAATCAGAACAAAATGACAAGGCGGTGCTTTCCGCTCGTTAAGCGAGCTAGTTCGAGTGATATGGCGTGCTACTGTGCGGTCCACTTGCTCCATTTTATGTAAGCAGAGTTTACACTCGTCTGCAGGAGGAGTCGAGCTCTGGCATGGATCTGATTTTGATCGAGGATAACTGTTCCCTGCCAAATAATGGAGGATTGTTAGCGATTATAGCATGATAGTTAGGGCATCTCCAGCGCTGGCCCACAAATTTACCGGCATCTGTCGAGGGACGATGGATGCCATCCGATGCTGCCGCATACCTTTCGACAACTATATGAACTAACAGGACGAAATTTGTGCAAACAAAGAAAATTTCAAATTATCGGATGAAATTCATTACATTTCGTAAACTTTTCCTACAAAGCGGACGAAATTCATTACATATTTATGGTGGTGGAGCAAGGAACCTCGTGGTGGGCGTACGCACGATAATATTTAATATTATTCAGCGATATAAAATTAACCAATCATCTCCACGATGGATTTGGAAGAAGTACGAAAACACTGCAGCGGTGTAGTTACATCATACTAGTACATGGCTAACCACGCTATCACCATATTTCTTGGCTTCCATCGACACCTATCTCTAGTAATCCAGCAGCCTGTATTGCTTCTCCTCCTCATCTCTATCAAAGTCACGGTGGGCTGGCGTTTACGCCGTCTATTGAGTCGGTTAACTATCACATGTTAGCGACATGCCAAGAGCATTCTAATTTTTTTCCTTTCACGTTCCGTTTTCAAAAGAAAAAAATCCTTTCACGTCTGAATTTGCTGTATGCTTTGAGCAACTTGCATGTCCTATCTGCTCTGTTTGATACTCTAACTTAGCTAGAGGTTAGACTAACTCATGACTAACCTGAACTAACTTTGTAGCCAAAGAGGTGTTTGGGTGAGAGGTTAGATTGACAATAAATGCACTTCATGGAGAGAGAAAGTGATTTTCGATTGGTCCCAATGAGAACTATCTCGATTAGCACCTCTTGGGTGGGATAGTTTTTTGGTGGGTTCGGTGCAACTTGCTCCAATTTAAACCCTCATGCTTGGATACTTTAGGGCTATTTGAGCCCCAACTAGCTCAAACTACTCTAACCCATGGATCCAAGCAGGGCCTATGGCCGATCTCGGCAGAGCGATCGCGTGCCGAGAAGCAGTGCTCTCTCATTTCGTCGCGCCACTTCAAAGCAGGCGCCGGTGAGAGTCGCCTCCGCTCTGGCGGCGTGTCACAGCGCTCGAGCGGCGCTAATCGTTTCCTTCAGCAGGAAGCCTTGTAGCAAAGAGTATAGGTTTTGAACCGTTTCAGGTGTAGTAGTAATGGTAGTTTGCAAAACTACTCAATTATTACACTCAGTTTCCTAAGAAATTGTGGTAAAAATGTTACTCCACAACCGCTTCCCTTTTCCTTCACTTTCGTGATTTCATTGGCCATATTAGCGTGGTTGTGTCAAAAAATGTCACTTCACTGCTCGTGATTTGCGTTATATAATTACAAGCAAGATTCTCGTGCATTACCGAACATCAATATGCATTTTTACAAAACACCTGTTGTGATTGACCCATGCGGGAGTAATCCCATGTGTAAAACTAATGATATCTCGAGAATTTTATCGGAAAACTGGTATCTAGAATGTCATCGAAAAAATGAAAGATGAGAGATAAGGCGAGGAGGTGGGCGTGGTGGTGGTGAGTGGTGGAATGGGCGGAGGCATGGGGATGGGCCAGTGGCGGCGGCGGCCACCATGCATGCTAGATTGTTCGAGAGACTTATTCATTTTTTAATTGCTGAGCAATGAGGTTGCGGAGATAATGATGTGGAGAGAGTGCGGGTATCTTTTGTAAAATTATCATAGTTTGCTTCCTATCCATGAGATATAGATCATCTGATCTGTATTACAAGATGGCGGGCACACCATCATCATCAACTCGTTTTTTGTAAGGGTATATACAGATGATAAGTTTGCTGACTACTAAAGTAAAGTGGAATCTGTCCATGTTATGCAAGTAAATAAAGGTGATTGTTTATCATACGGGTAAGGTTGGATGAAGGGTGGTAGGAACAAATGCTCCGCCTAGAGCATGTGTGTGTGAGATGGAGTCTTAGTGTGTGTGTGTGTGTGTGTGTGTGAGAGAGAGAGAGAGAGAGAGAGATGGAGTCTTAGTTTGTGTGTGTGTGTGTGTGAGAGAGAGAGAGAGAGAGATGGAGTCTAAGTGTGTGTGTGGGGGGGGTGCGTGTGTGTGTGTGTGTGTGTGTGTGTGTGTGAGAGAGATGGAGTCTTAGTGTGTGTGTGTGGGGGGTGCGTGCGTGTGTGTGTGTGTCCCGGGGTCCTCTGTGGCGGATGTAATTTAAGTGTGCATGGATTCATCATAGAGAGGTGATGTGTATGGCGAGAGGCCACCAGCGATGGGGTCGAGAGAAAATGCCGTGGGAGGGAAGAGAAGGTGCGTCTTGGCGTGAGAGGAGTCGACATCGAGAAGCGTGTTTGTTCGAGAGACACCACGGAAGACTACTATATATCGATGGTGCATGTGGCGGGAATTAAACAAAGGGATGGTCTTATTGGTTTGAGGGATATAGGGGAAGAGTGAGAGGCGCGCGGGGCGGGGGGGGGGTAGCTAGAAGGAGATTGTTAAGTGTGAGTGTGTGTTTTGCCCATCCAGGCGGAAGTTATGTGCACAAAGAGGAGAGCGATTGATGTGGCGTTAGGATTGAGGTAATTAACTATGTATGGACATAGAGACCTTGAACATGCATGTGTGAGAGGTATACATGTATCGTGGGATGTGTGTGTGTGCTGTGGCATGATCGAATAAAGAAAGAAGACATAAGTCCTAAGATCAACGACATGGGGAGAGCGGATCGGTATGACAATATGCATGCATGTGAGAATGCAGGGAAGAAGGCCCGACAATTGAGCATGTGTTTTTGTCTTTAAGAGATAGTGGCGTGGGCTGGAGCATGCATCTATGGTGGCGAGAGGGGTGAGGCATAGCGATTGTGCAAAGAGATCAACCTATAAATGCATATGTATGGATAGACATATATAGTGTGGGTGATAGGAAGCAAGACTCCGTGCGAGAAAGAAATGTTGACGGAGAAACTACAGATAGATCTGAGAGATGGAGATGCTAGCTAGAGAGACATCCGTTAGTTTGGGTGTCGGAGATGACCGTCGAATTGGTTCAAAGGGTGAAGTTATATATGTGTGTGAGAGGGCACTTGACTGCATGCATGTAGAGAGAAACATATGTAGTGTGCATGATAGGAATCAAGAGTGAGGGCGAGAAGAAGGTTGATGGAGAAACAGATAAATAGAAAGATAAAGATGCTAGCTAGTGTGCGCTAGAGATAGGAGTCGAGTGGATCGGAAGGCTGGGTTATGTGTGTGGGTGTGAGAGAGATAGAGAGAGGTGCATGTGAGTCACATACAAACAAATATCGAGAGAAATGAGATCGAGGAGAGGCGGAGTTTTTCTGCTGAGAGAGAAAGATATTTCTAGCAGAGTGATAGCTAGAGAGACATATGAGGGAACACAAGATATCTCTAGGGAGAGAGGGTGTGTTTGAGCGACATACAAGAGAACAATGGAGAAATATGAGCCCACAGGAGACAGAGTTTGTGTTTGTGTGCGAGAAAGAGATATTGAAGAGGAAGAGTCGTGGGTTCTCATATCTAAGGGCGAAAGACATCTCTGTATGAGGGGTGTCTTGAGTGGCACACATGGGAATAGTTGAGAGAAATGAGACCCGGAGACAAAGTTTTGTGTTTGTGTGAGAGAAAAGATTCCACATGGAGAATCATAGCTAGAGACACATAGCGGGGCGAGATATACTTAGAGAGATAGAGTGATGAAGGTCGATGGAGAAACGCAGTGTCGGTGTGTTACGAAGATAAAAGATCATTGTCGACATACTGGTATACGAGAGATGCACGAGAGGCGATGAGAGCGTATGGGTCGGAGAGATAGTCCTATATAAGCATGAGTGATAGCTATATGAGGCGAATATTTGGATTAAAGGGATTCAAATATTTAAGCGGAGATCACGACATCGATAATATCATAGCATAAATTGGTGTATCAAACATGCATATTCATTTGAATTTGGGCACCGTGTAATGTTATATATTTTATCAATATTGGTGATCCATAGATTCTTCAATTACAAACAATGCATGGTTTACATGCAATTAGTGTCTAAGCAGGATTACACTATATGTTGCGTGTGTGAAACACATTATACATGTTTGAGAAGTTAAAAAAACCGCATGAAACACACATTAATTGGAGCAGTTAGCGAGGAATGCATACATTGGATTTCAACATAAAGTGGTTTCAAATATTTGAAAATCAAATTGATGGATACAACCTTATGAATCGAGATCATGTCATTTGTAAACCATATTTATGTATAAATGGTGTTGTGCTTTTGAAAGTATATATGTAAAAAAATGATGTATATAGAATGTAATTCCAATTGAAAATGGATCCTTGAAAAATAGTAGAATACAAGCGGGATTGAATTGAGTTAACGCGATGGCGATGCCTTGTGCAAAATTTGAACAAAGCGGGGAAAAGTCGCGATAACACTTGAAACCAAAATCTGCGAGATGGAAATCACTAGTGCCTATCCTGCTGCGCAAAAAGCCTATCTGCTGGATTTCTATAGGTTTCGATAGGGGTAGGTTTGTAATTTCACCCAAACATGGCGTAACCGCCTCTCACCCGGATTCATACGGTGGGCGCCAAAACAGTGTGCCCTCGGCGAAATCGACTCCTCCCGATTCATATTCATACGATGGGTGCCAAAACAAACTCTTGTCGGCAAATATTAGGTGTATCGAGATTACAATCCTATCTAACCGACTAATGTTCTTTGTGATGTAGTAGAAATTTGAAGCAGGGGCTAAGTTTGTAAATTTCCTCGCATTTGAGACAAGCGTGCCACGACTACATGGTTCCCCTTCCTCTCTACCTCCCTTTTCCCCATTAGTACTCCGTGGGCGCAAACACCCTCTCCACCCCACCCTCCTCAAATCCTTGCCGTCCGCCACCCCATCCACCGTCCTCCTCCACCATGCGGGCTGATACCCAGCCTTGCCGTCCATTACAAGAGATCGACCTCTCTCATCACGCCTTGGACGGGATCCTTGCATCCCGTCCTCTCGCTTCATCCCGCCGTCGTCCACCTTGCGGCGCCGCTCTCTGACCGTCTCGTGCACAGCGCCCGCCCGCCACCGTCTACCCTCCTAGATCTGCTTCCACGCCGCCGGCACCATCGCTACCTTGCACCGTCAAATTCTCACCAGATCGTGCAGCGCCCGCACAGGCGGTACTCTTTCGTATATGCTCAACTTATTTATCGCAACAAGAAAATAGATCGCCTTTGCTTTACTCTGATTTCTTGTCTTGGTTCGAATTGCCTTTGTCGGTTTGCACCTTGAGATCCGCCATGTACGCTCAACACTATACTCCCAATGCTTATGGTTTCCCCTTTTATATTCCACACTAGTTAAATCACGATGAGACTAAATTTCAAAATTGGGTCGGTCGATTTTTGAGCTCACGGAGTTCGCCGGTGTGATCAAGGGCTCGGGTGGTTCAGGGGCCTCATGAGCAGAAGAAAACTCGGCAGGTGGGGGTGGGGCTGGCGGAGGAACCACGAGGCGGTGCGGGCGGCGACGAGTCTGCAGTGTGTATGGGAAGAATCACAGACGAGGAAGAAGAAGGGTTAGGAGGCGTGGGATCTTCATCCAACCACGGAAATGGTCGAGAGACATTGGGAGTTGCATTCTTAATGCGCTCTGGTTCATCATGTGTGGGCATTGCGCAACCAACATTTTATTATCCATGAGCACAGCAGCACGCGGAGGCGTGCGCTTGTAGAAGTCAGGTTGATCTTGGGGTGGCGTCAGGCCCTTGAGCTTCTGAGGCCATCGATCTCTGTTACTTCTCCTCCGCCTTGTGAAGACCTCGGTATCTGATGGCGATCGGTGTGAACCCAAATCCTCCCGATCTGAGAGGCGGGCAGAGGCGGCCGGGAGAGCAGCGTCTGTGGCGGTGAAACAGCAGTGGCGCGAACCTAATCCTCCCGATCGAGAGTGGTGGGGCGGTGGGAAGCAGCGTCTTGATATGGTTTGACGGCATGAGATTCGGCGGTGAGGAAGTCGGGAGGTATCTCAAGACTCGATTTCTTCGTGAGAAGGAGACTACTCGGTCGGCGTGAAGCTTCTATCACAGCCTTCTATTACTGTGTCGGACGGGTGGGATGGCACGATGGCGAGCACGCCATCAACACCAACTCCCATTTTTATAGGAGTAGAGAAAATCTGCTTGCTCTTCTTTACCATGTTCGATAGTGCTGGCTTTGTCTGCGATCGATAGGCTTTCAATTACTAAGCGGCAATACAACACCGTATTTTCAAGCCAGTTCCACTTTCCCAATTTATATATCGTGGTTATGGTGTACCTATTATGTACACTATGATCTGCCTAGTTGTTGTGTGCTCTTGTTATCATGGTTTGGCAATAAACTATCTATCTGATATATTATGAACCTATCATACATGACTATCCTTATACAGAGCCTATTTTTTGTGTACTTGTGCGGATTATATAAATGCATACGATATTACAACACACATGAGCTCTCTCATGAGAATCGGTGATAGCACATAAGTGTTTACATAGCGCCCTATATTAGAATATCATTTGCATTACAAAGATAATCTCACAACTATTTATGTTTTCATGGTTCTCGGATATTATCATAATTCGGTGAATATCAGAATCCGGCATCGGAAGAATATTGTGGAACAACTGCAATGACTTACAAAATTGGCACCAAGGCATTGAGTGCCATTTTGGAAGCAATGAAACTCATCGCTCCCACTGTTGATTCTTGTTCAGAATATCATTCTAATGACTATTCTAACCTCGAGAGTCAAAGGCGGATGGCCTATCCTGTTCACCCATCAAGGTGCCTGTTCTAATTTGGCAAGGTTTTATTGATTGCGTATCTTGCATATGTTGTCTTGCATTTCTTCTACTTTGTTGCACCACCATCCTTGGTTTACTCATCATATAACTCGAGATGCTATGCCCATCCATTATCAATACATATTCCATCATCGTCATACCATGTTTTCCACTCAAATGTTGTTCTTGTGCATCGGACATCAAAAAGGAAGAGGTGATTGCGAACTGAAGGAGCACCAGCAAAGTCCTTGAAAAACATGGTGGTGCGGAGAAATCGAACAGCGCCCACTTATATTGGCTTTACAACGGTGACACAAAACATAGGACCGACTCAATGAGACTATACCCATACTTCTTGGCCACACCACTAGCCCCACCACACGGGACTGCACTCCAGCCAAAAGGTATACCGATTTCATTTGCCATAGCACCAGCCGTACCACAGAAAAATCCTACTCGAGCAAAAAAGTCAGACAAGTCCACCGGCGAAGACCTATCCCAAGCTGAGAGGCGGCCAATTCCTGTGATTGGAACCCCATTCCATTTATTCCCAGTTTAAAGACAATGCTTTCAATGTTGTTAGGGACTACGTGCATATATTCCCATCATGGGAAGATTATAGTGAAGACAAACACCATTTCACATCTTCTGTCCAACTTACGTGTAAGTGCTATTATTCATAGTTATTATTTTCTGTTTTCTGCTGATCGAATACATCAATGATTTAGATTACATTGTTGTAACTAGGTGAGGTCAATCTGGATAGTCATGACGAGCAAAGCTTGCTTGTGCTTTTCAAGGAAGCATTGCAGCGATGTCGGTGTTACTGAGAAATCACACTTTGATGGCAAGTCTATAAGCGAATTTCGGTGAAGTCTCTATGCTAAATTTAGAAGACATTGAATGGAAAAACCTTGTTATGCCTTTGGTCTCGTTCGGGATGAGTCTTGTCTATGAAATCACATGACAATTTGAACTTCTACTTTTCGCATGTGCCTTACGGATCTTTTTGCAGAAATCAGCTCGAAGAAGAATTCTTGTTTGAAAAGAACGACGAGGATATCGCAAATATGCTTTTCTTTGCTTTGTTCTTGTTAGTACTGTTGTCTGTATCCTTGTACTTGCATACATACAGTTCATTATGTGTGACATTATGCATGATAGCTTGCTTATCAATTGTTAGCTCAAATTATCGATCTGTATGAATGGTTACATTAGTGTAGAATATATCAATGCCAATGAATTTTTTAGCTCTGCATTGTTCTTGTAAGTACGTGATGTCCTTTATCGGTGTACTTATATTGTGCGAGTAGTTGTTCATGTACCATCACTCTGCAGCTTATTTTCCTTTGCCCTCCATTTTCTACACATCGGATCTATATTTACTCTTACCATAAGGTTGGTCTTGAAGAAGTTTAGTTGTGCCTTGCTCTTGGCTGTGCCTTTTACATGTCGCTACACATACATTTATAGCTACTTGGTTGTGTAGCATCACTCTTCATCTTATCTTAAACATTCTCCATTTTTTCGTATATTATCACATCTATATTTACTCTTAACAAAATTTAGAATAAAGGCAATGCTTATGAAGAACATTACATGCTAAACTTCTTGAATTGCCCCCCATCGGCATGGACAAGGGCTTTATAGAGCTGTCTTCACGATAATGTAAGTTTGTCCTTCTCAAGCCTTCAAACTTTGTTGTGTATATTTGGTTAGGCATGATACCATGACTATTTATTTTTGGTGTTTGCATCAAATTGCATGTTTAAAGTTTATCATGTAGTTCATAAACAAAAGTTTGTCCTTCTCAATTTAAGTTTTCGGTTGTACAACCAAGTTCCTTCTTCATACCATGTAAATTAAACTATCTGAGCAAGTGATCTTCTTTTGCCTTTGCATGTATATACATTCTTCATCGTAATCCTTTGGTGTGGTGAACCTACCCTCTGACACAATGTCATATACTGCAATGTCTTAACTATGAACAATGTCATATCATTCTACTATTATTTAAACCGCCTCTTTATTTGCCAATCTGAAATGGGATAAATTGATGACACACTAACCATTGATACTTATGAGTTCTTGATCGTAATCTAGTGGTGTCATGAAGCTGCCAACTCCTTCACAATGTCAATTCCTGCCATGTCTTGACTGAACAATACCATATTGTGTTAATGCAATTTTAAAGCTGTGTCACTTTATTAAATCGATAAGAAATGTGATGAATTATAAAACTTGATACTTTTATGTACAAAACACATCATCATGCTTTGTTTATCTTTGAGTGAGGAAGATATAAGTGTTGAACAAGCGCTGATCTCATCATCTTGCTTTCGATTGCTTGCGCTGCAGCTCCCAACAGGCTAACCTTTCTTGAACTCTATTGAAGTCTTGTCGGTTTTGTATATTATTTTATCTGCGTGTTTATTTGCCTTTGGTGGCGATCTTTGATGCCAGTGTATGTAATCTGCTATCTGCTTGTGCTTTATTATCATAGTGGCGAACTTTGATGCCCGATGGATGTAATATGCGTAATTTCTTTATTGTATAGTCTAGGTTTTTCTTATTCACGATGCTGAAGTTATTTCTTGAATATATATCCTGTCTTCGCATGATAAACCGGCCAAACCGTAAAATTACGGTACATAATCGAACCTTCATGCAATCACGATGTATGGTCGCATCATGGGCCCCGTCAAATGGCCCCTTAATAGGCGAGTAACCCGACCCTCTTTTAAAGAAAACTCAATGGGCTTTAGGAGGTGAAAGTAAATTTGGGCACAAAAGTCTGCGAATAGCTCACGGGCGGCGGCAGCCGAAATGGACCACGACCCATGATTGTGCAAATCAATTCACGGGCTTTAACGAGCCAAAGTTGTCTCGGTCCTTGTTTGGCCCAATCGGATATCGAGTGCGAGCGGGCGGATGCAAACAGGGGCGTGGTTAGGCCCAACTATATGGCGGGCTTTTAACATGCGAAATTAATATAGGGCGAAATGTTAAATGGTCCTTAACGAGGCGAAACTAATATCGGGCGAATTACTAAATGGGCCTTTAGCAAGTGGGCCCAAAAGCATAGCGTCAGTCAGCGGGCGAATCGATATGGGCCATAATTGAGCCCAAAGCCTCTTAAAGGCGGACCGATCTGAGGCGTGATTTGGCCTAGAAAGTAGGAGGCATTTAACGGGCGGATCTTTATGGGCCATTACTAGGCCGGAGCGTGGCGAGCCATTAATGGACGGATCAATTATGGGCGACATTTGGCCCAAAACATAGCAGCCAGTTAATGGGCGGCCTACTAGGGTCCTCAAAATCTTGTGGGCCTACAAGCTGGGCCGCCCATTAATGTCGCGAAATCTCGTGGGACTTTATTTGGGCGGCCCATTATGATCCATAAAATTTTGTGGGCCTTTACAGGCGGCCCATTATGGCACACAAAAATCTTGTGGGCCTTTACCTAAACGACCTATTATGGCCGTGAAATCTTGTGGGCCTTTATTTGGGCCAACCCATTATAGTCATAAAATCTCATGGGCCTTTAAGCTGGGCTGGCCCATTATGGGCATAAATCTTGTGGGCCTTTAGTTGGGCGGCCCATTTAAACTTGGTTGGCCGTGCCACTGTCGACGTATCATAGGCGTATACATCCAATGAGTGGATGAAATCTGTCCCAATGATGAGCCGACCGTGTTTCCTCAACCAATGATGATTTTACCGTGGAAAATCCCCATTGATCGAGGCATTAGCGGGTTATCGGATCAAAACCCGACCCGATACCTTAGCGGTGTTCGTTACGGTGGATGCCACGTGTCGGTCACCCTTAATGAAAGTAGTTACGTGTGTAGCGATTTATCGTCATGGAAGTGGACACTTCGTGATGATAATTTAGTAATGTCATGGAACACTTCTCTGACGGCCGCAGTATGACTATCTTGATTACTGTCATAAATTTGTCATGGATGTACATGCAAGACAAAAAACGACCTACTATGACAAACACGTATCATCACGGAAGTGTATTTTTTTGTAGTGAATAGTAAGGAGGCGGTGAGGCCTCATGGCGGCCTTTATCTGACCCGAGGAAGCGGGGAGCATCTTGACACGACCGAAAGCTGCTTTAAGTGGTGGAGCAAGAAGACCAGAGGTTGAAGAAGCACTCTGGCCGTTGGATGGACATCGTCTGATCCTTTGGAGCTAGAATCGTTTATATTGACTAAGTTGACAAAGCCCTTCGTCCCGTCAACTTAGTAGGCCCTAAGTCAGCCTCCCACCAGGTGGGTCCTAGCTAGCGAGGGGTATTCATTTTTTGTGCGTAATAAGGAGGCACTTCCGGTGGGTCAGTGACAATGAGGAACATTTTTTCGCGAAATCGGTGGCCCATCGGGTGGGTCCCATGATCGAGACAAGCGTTTTTCGTGAAATCTGGTGGCCCGTCGGTGGGTCCCTTTGTCGAGTGGAGGAATAATTATTTTCCGCATAATAAGGAGGCACTTCCTTGCGGTTGCCGTGGACCGGTATCGGCCTCTTCACGTACAATATTCTTAGATGGAATTGATCGTTGACCACATTGACCCGCCTTGAGAAAGCACCACGGCGGTGGGCGAAAGCAAAGGCCTAGGAAGGGGCTGACGGAGCCGGGAAAACAGCGGCGATGGATGCCTGCGGAGAGAATCTGAGGTTCTTGGTTGGCTGCGCTTCCATCGCCCTTGAGAATAACGGGGGTGTGGGTGAGTGGAGTGGAGGATGGCTGGCCAGCGGTGGGAGTAGTATGGGCGGTGAGGCCTCCACAGCGACTCTTGACCCACAGGAGGCGAGGCAGGCAACACGACCAAAGGCGCTTCTTTGGTAATTTGGAGCAAGAAGACCAGAGTTTGAAGAAGCACTCGGCCGTTGGATGGACATCGTATGGTCACTAGAGCTAGAATCGTTCATATTGACTAAGTTGACAAAGCCCTCCGTCCCGTCAACAAGTAGGCCCTAAGTCGACTTCCACCAAAGTGAGTCCCGGCTAGCGGGGGTATTCATTTTTGTGCGTAATAAATAGGCACTTCCGGTGGGTCAGTGACGGTGAGGAGCGTTTTTTCACGAAATCGGTGGCCCGTCCGGTGGGTACCAGCGGTCGAAGCGTTTTTCGTGAAATAAGGTGGCCCGTCCGTAGTCCCTTTGTCGGTGGAGGAATAATTATTTTTCCGTAATAAGGAGGCACTTCCTTGCGGCCGCCGTGGACCAGTATCGGCCTCTCCACGTCTGATACTCTTGATGGAAATCGATTCGTTGACCACGCCGTGCGAGAAACACCATCGCGGTGAACGGCACGGCGACGCCTAGGAAGAGACGGCAGCGAGGCCGGGAAAAGCGCAGCGATGGAAGCCAGCGGAGAGAATCGAGGTTCCTTTGGTTGGCTGCGGTGTGAGGCTATCGTCGCCTTGAGAATAACGAGGGTGTGGGTGAGTGGAGGGATGTCACGCCAGCGGTGGGAGTAGTATGGGGCGGTGAGGCCTCATGGCTGCCTGACCGACCCAGGTGGCGGGGAGGCGGCGGCACGACGGTGGCTGCTTTGGTAATTTGGACCAAGAAGACCGGAGGTTGAAGAAGCACTCGGCCGTTGGATGGACATCGTCACAGTCCTTTGAAGCTAGAATCATTTATATTGACTAAGTTGACAAAGCCCTTGATGCGCTCCAACTTAGTAGACCCACAGTCAACCTCCAAAGCAGTCGCCCCGGATGTCGGGGAGGAATCAGTTTTAGGCGGCGAAGCTAAGAATATCGAGATTGAAGAAGAAGCACGACATCCGTTGGATAGACATCCAACGACCCCTTCTACTAGAACCGTGTGTTGGTGTAATAAGTTTACAAAGCCTTGCATCTGCGTCAACTTATTTTTTTTTGGGGGCAGCGTCACTTAGTAGGCCCACAAGTGTGTGGCGGAAGAACTTATAGCCCATTTGTGTTTTGTAAGAATGTACAACCCATTTTTGAATTCTAATGGAATTTACAACAGCCCATTTACAGTTTGTTAAAAGTACATCCCATTTTCTAGCTAGGACAACGATTAATAATCCAACCAACCGTTGAAGACATAATTCAATAAAATTTCCCACATTTGATGGGATCCAAAATATTTTATCCGAAATTTCTATTTAGATTAAATATAAATTTGTATTACGTAAAATCAACGAAACATTCTTGGCATAACAATGAAAATTTAAGATTTTCAAAATCCATAAATAATATTTTATAAACTAATTTACGTGTTTGGTGCATTTTTATAGTCCTTTGCCTTGATTTTATAATTACATCCCATTTATTACTTTTAAAGCCCATTTTCTGTTAAGCCTAATGCATCCCTCCTAGGAAAGATGTGCAACGGTAGTGTAGGAGAATAACAAGTTGACCTTGCAGGTATTCCTCAAAAAGACATATAGCTGGGCTAGCCATTTTCATCTTGAAAAAAGTAGTATCAGGGCTGGATATCGGCTGAGGCTAGTGTCACGCCCAATATCGACCCTATCCAAAAGGAACTCGAAGGTCCCACAAAGGATAGACCGCATATTGAAGCAGCTTTTGCAAGGTGGATATCATTACATCAACATTACATAATAGATGGGGATACATACATAAGGCACAAATGCCACAAGAATACATCAACATCATATACAAGATCAACATCCGACTACGGATGAAACATAAGCGAAGCTCAAGCGACATCCACCTGCTAGCCGGGCTGCCGACACGGAACCTATCCCACGATCGAAGAAGAAGAAGAAGAAGAACTCAATGCAAGCAAACCTTTGCTCTCGCGTCATGATCATCCATAAACTGTACACAAGCTGGTGGTGTAGTAATCTGTGAGCCACGAGGACTCGGCAATCCCATTACCATGGGTATCAAGACTATAAAGCTTAAGTAGGAAAGGAAGGGATAAAGTGGTGAGGTTGCAGCGACTAAGCATATATGGTGGCTAACATACATAAATGAGGCGAGAAGAGAAACAAAGGCAGTCGCCAACTAGTAATGATCAAGAAATGATCACGAACTCCTACTTCGTCAAACATAACCCGAAACCGTGTTCTCCTCTCGATCAACCCGAAAAGAGACACTCACAGTTCGCTACGGTTGGTGTATTTTAGAAGAGTTTGCTTTAAGTTTACTACAACGGATATTAACAAATTCCCATCGCCACATAACGCAGACACGGCTCTCGAAAGTTTATACCCTGCGGGGTGTCCCAACAACCCATGATAAGCTCTCGCGATCAACGAAGGATATTCCTTCTCCGGGAAGACCGATCAGTCTCGGAATCCGGCTACAAGACATTCGACAACAATAAAACAAGACCAGCAAAGCCGCCGGATGTCCGACAAATCGATAGGAGCTGCACATATCTCGGTCTCGGGGCACACTCGGATGAGCAGTCCATTACAACTAAAACCAGACCTCAAGTTGCCTTGAGGCGCTACCACAGGCTCTAGTTAGGACCAGCACTCGAAGAAGCTTGGTCAGGGGGCTAAAATAAAGATGACCCTTGGGCTCAAAACCCAAGGGAAAAAAGGGGGTATAGGTGAGGCAAATGGTAAAACCAATGTTGGGCCTTCTGGGCGAGTCTTATTCAAAGCGAAGCTGTCAAGGGCCCCATAAATCACCCGACCGCGTTAGGGGCGCAAAATCCGGGAACATAAAACCGATATAGCGGAAACTAGAGGCGGCAAAGTGGAACAAAACACCAGGCATCGGCCGAGCCTTCCATCCTTTACCAAGTATATAGATGCATTAATAATATAAGATATATTGTGATATCCCAACAAGTAAACATGTTCCAACAAGGAACAACATCTCCATGTTCCAACAAGGAACAAACTTCATCTTCACCTGCAACTAACAACGCTATAAGAGGGGCTGAGCAAAGCGGTAACATAGCCAAACAACGGTTTGCTAGGAAGGATGACAACGAGTTAGAGGTTCATGTCAATTTGGGATGGCTTGATAAGCAGGTAATAGGTAGCGCATCATAGCGATAGAGCGAAGCAACTAGCATAGCAATGATAGTAGTGAGATCCAAGGTAGCGGTCATCTTGCCTGAAATCCCATAAGGAAGAAGAGCGAGTCCATGAAGAAGGCGAGCGGAAGAAGCCGAACCAAGCGTGAGCGAGCGAATCCTCACGATCATAGCGAAAGCAGGAACTAACAAGAAGAAGCACACCATAGTAAACACACCACACATGAACATGACAAGATGCACAACAAACATGCTGCATGACAAAACTACATGAATCTACTCATGGCAAGAGATGATGCAAACGAGCAACACATCAAAGCAAGTTTAAATGAGGCGGGAACAACATAGAACAATTCGGTAAGTCCTCATATGCAAATTTCGAAATTGGTCCAGATCTGAATAAACCTTATGTTCCAGTTGTTAAACAGCAAGTTAAGATGCACCACGATGATCTACGAAATTCTAGTCAAGTTACATATAAAGTTCATTTAATTGAGACTCTGGCCTAGAAGATATGAGCAAAACAAGTTAAACATGGCATAGATGCAAAATGCATACAAACATCAAGCAAACACCTCAAAACAAGGATGCAACAAGATAATATGGAACTACATGCAAAATCAAGCAAGTTTCATATAGAGCACACTCAAAAGCGAACAGCGGTTCAACACATACACAATATACAAGTTTAAAGGACAAGCTGTCCAAAACAACAACTAGGCATATTGCAAGCATCAAAACAACATGCTACAGCATCTCAACATGATAACAAAAGGCATGGGCATGATGTACAGGTAAAGCATTAAAAAACATGAACACTGAGCTATCTCCAGAAATCAATAGAACATGCTCAAAATGACATGGCAATATTGCAAATAATAACAGTTTCAGGCATTGGCAGAAATAACATCAGGTTACAATGTTTAGAGCTATGAAACAACATGTTACAGGAACTTATCATGGCAAAAAAAAGCATGGAATGAATCTACTAAATGCATAGAACAAAAGTCCTTTAGTGACCATGAGCCAAAAAGGATCAGAAAATATGATGGCACCCATGTAAACATGGCAAGTTATATTACAGATTAGTACATGGCAGGAACAACAATAGAGTAGGCATGTTGGTGAGCTGAACCACTCACCACAGAGCAATACATGGCATGGCAAGGCACCCAACAGTAAGAAGACATGGCATAGAAGCTATACATGGCAAGAACAAAATCATAGGGTGCAAGGATCAACTACAACAAGCTTGGCAAAATTGAATAACATGTAAACAATTTGCGAGAAACATTTACAGCAAAAGTAGAGCTCGATTGACTCAAGCTATGGCCCTCCATACTTGCAAACAAGGGCATGGATGGATAGAGCAAGACATGTTTAACAAAACATCCTTACTGAAGTATCTCAAAATATGCATGGATCTCTTGGTAGCATCAAGTTAACATGGCATCAAAATATCGACAAAAGCAGGGCTGAAATCAGCAACAACAAGACACCTAGTTTGCATGCTTGTGCTAGTCACCACATAGGTCAAAAAAATACATGGCATACACCCCTGTAAATATGGCATGGCATATTACAAAACACATGTAGAACTCAAGTTCATAGGATGCACACATCAATCATGGCAAAAATGACAAAAGTGCATGTTCTGATAAAAATCAGAAACTAACATCACATAGCACTCTTCAACAGCATTTAGGGCATCAAGATGAGCTCAAATGAAAATGATGCAATGAGATGAAATGATCTACTCTTGAGTCGAACATTTTGACATATTACAGCATAAAGCAGACAGCGATGACAGAGATATGATCACGATGAAAATGCAACAAAATTACTGCAGATTTCAGGACTTAGATGAAAATTGGAGGGAAAAGTCGGCCGATAGCACGGACTTGAAGCAGGCGGACCTCGCCCGGAGATGCCTGCAGTGGTGGCGGAGGAGCGAGGAGAGGCGCCCGGCGAGGTGGGGCCGCCGGATCCAGTGCAGGAGGCGGATCCATGGCGAGGCCTTGAGGACTCGAGGCAGGCCGGCCGTGAGAGCCAGGCGGTGGGCGGCGAAGCCTGGGGCGAAGTGGCTCGAGCTCCTCGTGCGCGGAGGAAAACAGCATGTGAGGCGAGGCAGGAGGTCTCGGCGTGGCAGTGAGCAACAACCATGAGAGGCTGGCCAGCGAGCAGCGCGGCCTGTGGCGGCAGCAGCCCAGGCAAGCAGGCGGACTGGCTGGGGGCTGGTGAGTGTGTGTGTGTGGTGGGCAGCTCAGTGCTGGTCATGCAGCATGGTGGGCAGCCACAGGCCCAGCGGCCAGGCTGGCAGCGTGCGCGTGGTGACCTCCGATTAGCGTGAGGCTGGCGGACATGTCCGGCGGCGGACATGTCCCGTATGAGAGAAGAAAATTTAGGGTTCGGTGAGATTTGATCCATGAATTTGGGGAGGCATATTTATAGGTAGAGGAGCTAGGAGAGTCAAATGAGGGCGGTTTCGGCCCACGATCGTGATCGAGCGGCCAAGAACATGGAGGGAGTTAGGTGGGTTTGGGCCACTTAGAAAGGGAGTTGGGCTGCAACAAAAGAGGCTTTTGCGGTTACCAGTTAACCGTTGGAGTATAAACGACCTCAAATGATCGAAACTTGACAGGCGGTCTACGGTGCTATACCAAGGCAGCTTGACAACCCTCGGTCCATTCGAGACTGTTCAACACCCCGCACGAAAAGAGGTAAAAGAGGCGCGGGAGACATAGGAGTGCGGATTGCAAAAGCGGACAACAGGGAAAATGCTCGGATGCATGAGGCGAACACGTATGCAAATCGATGCACATGGCGACATGATATGAAATGCAGATGATGACATGGCAAAGTGCAACACGCAAGCACATGACATGGCAATCTTGTCGAATAAGCAGCGGACACTGGCGCATCGAATCAGGCGTTACAACACTCCTCCACTAACAAGAGATCTCGTCCGAGATCTTAGGACCGAATGGAAGGAAAAGGATGAGGTGAAACAAAAAAACTCAAGAGAAGAAGCAAAGAATCGAGAGCACTCGAGAAGAGAGAGGAGCGATGAGAATCAGCTCACGGAATCGGATAGGCTATGAAACAACTCGTTCTAACGGGTGGTTAGAATGAGAAAAAAAGCGGATAAGACTGAAAGAATTTAGGCAGCACTCCTGCTGAAAATGGAAGGATTAGAACTGAGTTTGTGAAATGGAGCGATAGTTGACGAGAGGAAGAACACAATGCCTCCGGAAGAATTGAAAGAATGAAATGAAAAGAACTTAGAAGGAAAGGTCGAGCGGAGTTGTTGAGAAACTCAACAACGAAAGAATAAACTTGATGTGGACTTATGGAAAAACATCTCAGAAATTATGAGGTGATAACCGACCACAAGCAGAAATGATTGGGTAGCTGAGATGAGCGAAGAAATGCAAAACTCCACTTCAAAAGAATCTGAGAATTAATTGCACTGCGGCGCTTAAGAAAGAAAGGTACTTGATCTCCACCAACAAAATCTTGATGAGCTCTTGAAGAATGAATTAAATCATAAGAACCACCATGAAGAACTCCGGTAACAAAAGATGATGAGATAGAATGAATGAAGAAAAGAATAA
This sequence comes from Aegilops longissima, assembly GCA_021605205.1. Classification (NCBI taxonomy): domain Eukaryota; kingdom Viridiplantae; phylum Streptophyta; class Magnoliopsida; order Poales; family Poaceae; genus Aegilops; species Aegilops longissima. The sequence goes on from JAHIAM010006775.1 coordinate 22,142, forward strand.
GATGGCGTTGCGATGATTTAGATGGAGGTTTGACGAGATGGCAGGAAATAATTGTACTCGAGAAAAGAAAAGATGAAAAGACTTGGAACTAGAATTTATTCCTCAAGAACAAACTCGAAGGAAGGGATTACTCACTTGGATGAAATAAGAATAAGATTTATTGTATGCTTATGCTTCATCAAATTAAATTGATGACAAGCAATGGATTTTGCATATTACTTATTCTTCTTGAAAAAGAATTGAAGTGACATATCGCAAACTTGAGAGGGACTTCATGAATCACGGTAGGTTGAAAAGAACGAATGAATTAAAATGATAATCAAGAAAAAGAATCTTGAGCGAACCACAGAGAAAATCAAAATGAACATAGAGAAGAGCGGATCGCGGAAAGAATTAGAAAAGCACGAAGATACTTGAGGAATTTAGAGAAAAGAGATCGAAGAGATCGCGAACTGATTAACGAATGCTTGAGCAGCACGGAAGAATATTGAGGCGAGCGAAGAGCACGAATATGGAATAATTTGAAACGAATTTGAAAACTTGGAGCGAAGAAATCTTCGAAAAGAAGGCCTCCGGATGATCGAGGGCGGAAAACAACTCTGAAATGCTCGGATGGATGAAAAGAATTTGCATGACTAGGAACAATTAGATATGATAACATCGAGCTAGCACATGAATCTTACGGGAGAAACGGACAAGATTTAAAGGAAAGACTCTTCTTGGTCTTCAAATGGCGACGAAACACCACCAAAATTACGGAGATACTCGGGAGAGCGAAAAGCAAAGAGGTTGAGGCAACAATGAAAATGATTGAAATCGATCTTGGAAAAGGCAAGTGGTGATGATATTCATTCTTCGTCACACTTGAAAAGAATGAGAATAGCTCGGGAAATTAAAAGAGTCGGCTAAGATCACTGGGAAAGACACATGGGTTAGGGCCCACTAAAAGAAAACACCGTTGGAAAGGGATGTTGAGCAGATAGATGATGCGGAAGAACATTAAAATTTACTTTGAGGTGACAACCTCGAATTAATTGACAGAGGCGAATCTCTGAGATGACTTGAGCACTCGGAAGGATAAAGCTGGCGAGGCGAGCGAGCAAGGGAAAACATTTGAGTCGAGGAAAGAATATGATCACCGAAAAGAACTTGAATTGAGTGCACGGAAAAAGAAAGGGATGAAGAATGGCGAACAAGGCGAGAATTCACGGTTGAAACAATTGAGGGAAGGCGAAGAGGCTCCACGAATGGAATTGATGGTCGGAAGAAACTCGAACTCCGGGAAGAAAAAGGGTGGGAGGCGGAAAACAAAAGGCAACTTGGAGGGAAACGAACAACAACAAAGAAAACACGGTTGAGAACAAAGAGGATAGAAAGCAAAGACTTATGCAGTAGGAAGGATACTCAATTACGGACTCCGGTTACGAGAGGAAGAAGGGAGGCGGGTGGGAAAAACAAGGACAACCGGACAAGGAAAAACAACGGCGTCGGAGGAAGAGCTGAGGATTGAACTTGGCAAAGATGAAGATGCTCGAGTCAACTTGCGAAAAACACGGATGAAAGAGATGAGGACCAACTATCGGAAAACCAACTGCGTGATCCTAAAGAAAAAAATTTTGAAGGGAAGAGGGTAATTCAAAACACCTCGTCAAGATTCCTCACGGGCGGCGAAGGGAAGAGGGTAAAAGAATTCCTACTCTCGATATAACTAGACTCATAAATCAGTTTTCTTCTAGACTCAACAACGGCCAAACTACGATCAATCAAGGGGCTCCTAGAATTCGATCGAGGCTCGATACCAACATCACGCCCAATATCGACCCTATCCAAAAGGAACTCGAAGGTCCCACCAAGGATAGACCGCATATTGAAGCGCTTTTGCAAGGTGGATATCATTACATCAACATTACATAATAGATGGGGATACATACATAAGGCACAAATGCCACAAGAATACATCAACATCATATACAAGATCAACATCCGACTACGGATGAAACATAAGCGAAGCTCAAGCGACATCCACCACTGCTAGCCAGGCTGCCGACACGGAACCTATCCCTGATCGAAGAAGAAGAAGAAGAAGAACTCAATGCAAGCAAGCATCGCTCTCGCGTCATGATCATCATAAACCTGTACACTGCAACTGGTGGTGTAGTAATCTGTGAGCCACGAGGACTCAGCAATCCCATTACCATGGGTATCAAGACTAGCAAAGCTTAAGTAGGAAAGGAAGGGATAAAGTGGTGAGGTTGCAGCGGCTAAGCATATATGGTGGCTAACATACATAAATGAGGCGAGAAGAGAAACAAAGGGCAGTCGCCAACTAGTAATGATCAAGAAGTGATCCACGAACTCCTACTACGTCAAACATAACCCGAAACCGTGTTCTCCTCTCGATCAACCCGAAAAGAGACACTCACGATTCGCTACGGTTGGTGTATTTTAGAAGAGTTTGCTTTAAGTTTACTACAACGGATATTAACAAATTCCCATCGCCACATAACCACGGGCACGGCTCTCGAAAGTTTATACCTGCGAGGGTGTCCCAACAGCCCATGATAAGCTCTCGCGATCAACGAAGGATATTCCTTCTCCCGGGAAGACCGATCAGTCTCGGAATCCGGCTACAAGACATTCGACAGCAATAAAACAAGACCAGCAAAGCCGCCGGATGTCCGACAAATCTGATAGGAGCTGCACATATCTCGGTCTCGGGCACACTCGGATGAGCAGTCCGTACAACTAAAACCAGACCTCAAGTTGCCTTGAGTAGCTACCTGAGGGCTCTAGTTGGACCAGCACTTTCGAAGGAGCACTGGTCAGGAGAGCTAAAATAAAGATGACCCTTGGGCTCAAAACCCAAGGGAAAAAGGGGGTATAGGTGAGGCAAATGGTAAAACCAATGTTGGGCCTTGCTAGGCAGAGTCTAATTCAAAGCGAACTGTCAAGGGGTCCCATAAATCACCCGACCGTGTTAGGGGCGCAAAATCCGGGAACATAAAACCGATATGGCGGAAACTAGAGGCGGCAAGAGTGGAACAAAACACCGGGCATAAGGCCGAGCCTTCCACCCTTTACCAAGTATATAGATGCATTAATAATATAAGATATATTGTGATATCCCAACAAGTAAACATGTTCCAACAAGGAACAACATCTCCATGTTCAACAAGGAACAAACTTCATCTTCTGCAACTAACAACGCTATAAGAGGGGCTGAGCAAAGCGGTAACATAGCCAAACAACGGTTTGCTAGGAAGGATGACAACGAGTTAGAGGTTCATGTCAATTTGGGATGGCTTGATAAGCAGGTAATAGGTAGCGCAGCATAGCGATAGAAACGAAGCAACTAGCATAGCAATGATAGTAGTGAGATCCAAGGTAGCGGTCATCTTGCCTGAAATCCATAAGGAAGAAGAAACGAGTCCATGAAGAAGGCGAGCGGAAGAAGCCAGACCAAGCGTGAGCGAGCGAATCCTCACGATCTGGCAAGCAGGAACTAACAAGAAGAAGCACACACCATAGTAAACACACCACACATGAACATGACAAGATGCACAACAAACATGCTGCATGACAAAACTACATGAAGCTACTCATGGCAAGAGATGATGCAAACCAGAGCAACACATCAAAGCAAGTTTAAATGAGGCCGGGAACAACATAGAACAATTCCGGTAAGTCCTCATATGCAAATTTCGAAATTGGTCCAGATCTGAATAAACCTTATGTTCAAGTTGTTAAACAGCAAGTTAAGATGCACCACGATGATCTACACGAAATTCTAGTCAAGTTACATATAAAGTTCATTTAATTGAGACTCGGCCTAGAAGATATGAGCAAAACAAGTTAAACATGGCATAGATGCAAAATGCATACAAACATCAAGCAAACACCTCAAAACAAGGATGCAACAAGATAATATGGAACTACATGCAAAATCAAGCAAGTTTCATATAGAGCACACTCAAAAGCAGACAGCAGTTCAACACATACACAATATACAAGTTTAAAGGACAAGCTGTCCAAAACAGCAACTAGGCATATTGCAAGCATCAAAACAACATGCTACATCATCTCAACATGATAACAAAAGGCATGGGCATGATGTACAGGTAAAGCATTAAAAAACATGAACACTGAGCTATCTCCAGAAATCAATAGAACATGCTCAAAATGACATGGCAAGATTGCAAATAATAAGATTTAGGGCATTGGCGAAATAACATCAGGTTACAATGTTTAGAGCTATGAAACAACATGTTACAGGAACTTATCATGGCAAACAAAAGCATGGAATGAATCTAATAAATGCATAGAACAAAAGTCCTTTAGTGACCATGAGCCAAAAAGGATCAGAAAATATGATGGCACCCATGTAAACATGGCAAGTTATATTACAGATTCGTACATGGCAGGAACAACAATAGGTAGGCATGTTGGTGAGCCTGAACCACTCACCACAGAGCAATACATGGCATGGCAAGGCACCCAACAGTAAGAAGACATGGCATAGAAGCTATACATGGCAAGAACAACATCATAGGGTGCAAGGATCAACTACAACAAGCTTGGCAAAATTGAATAACATGTAAACAATCTGCCAGGAAACATTTTATAGCAAAAGTAGAGCTCGATTGACTCAAGCTATGACACTCCATAATTGCAAACAAGGGCATGGATGGATAGAGCAAGACATGTTTAACAAAACATCCTTACTGAAGTATCTCAAAATATGCATGGATCTCTTGGTAGCATCAAGTTAACATGGCATCAAAATATCGACAAAAGCAGGGCTGAAATCAGCAACAACAAGACACCTAGTTTGCATGCTTGTGCTAGTCACCACATAGATCACAAAAATACATGGCATACACCCCTGTAAAGATGGCATGTCATATTACAAAACACATGTAGAACTCAAGTTCATAGGATGCACACATCAATCATGGCAAAAATGACAAAGTGCATGTTACGATAAAAATCAGAAACTAACATCACATAGCACTCTTCCAACAGCATTTAGGGCATCAAGATGAGCTCAAATGAAAATGATGCAATGATATGAAATGATCTACTCTTTGAGGCGAACATTTTGACATATTACACGCATAAAGCAGACAAGGATGACAGAGATATGATCGATGAAAATGCAACAAAATTCTGCAGATTTCAGGACTTAGATGAAAATTGGAGGGAAAGTCAACAGAATAGCACGGACTTGATGCAGGCGGACCTCGCGGAGGTGCAGTGGTGGCGGAGGAGCGAGGAGAAGCGCCCGGCGAGGTGGGCCGCCGGATCCAGTCTTGGGAGGCGGATCATGGCGAGGCCTTGAGGACTCGGGTGAGGCCGGCCGTGAGGCCGAGGCGGTGGCAGGGCGAAACCCAGGCCGGCCCGTGACTCGAGCTCCTCCGGAGGAGGAAGGCAGCAGTGAGGCCGGGGGGAGGTCTCGGGCGTGCGTAGCAACAGCCATGAGGCCAGGCGGCGGGGGCAGCCCAGGCTGAGGCAGCCTCAGTCTTGGCCGGTGGCCATGTGGAGCCAGTGAGGGCGGTGGCGGACTGGCGGGGGCAGGCATGTGTGTGTGTGTGAGCAGCTCAGGGCCAGTCATGTGTGGCCAGGCCAGCCAGAGCCAGCCCGGCGGAGGCGTGGCGCCATGTGTGACCTCCGATTAGCGTGAGGCGGCGGCGGACATGTCCGGCAGAGGCGGACATGTCCCGTATGGAGAGAGAAATTTAGGGTTTCTCTTGAGATTTGATCCATGAATTTGGGAGAGGCATATTTATAGGTAGAGGAGCTAGGAGAGTCCAAATGAGGGGCGGTTTTTCGACCCCTTGATCGTGATCGAGCGACCGAGAACATGGAGGGAGTTAGGTGGGTTTGGGCCACTTAGCAAGGGAGTTGGGCTGCAACAAAAGAGGCTTTGCGGTTACCGGTTAGCAGTTGGAGTACAGACGACCTCAAATGATCGAAACTTGCAGGCGGTCTACGGTGCTATACCAAGGCAGCTTGACAACCCTCGGTCCATTCGAGACCATTCAACACCCTTTACGAAAAAGAGGTAAAAGAAGTGGCGGGAGACATAAGTGCGGATTGCAAAAGCGGACAAGGGAAAATGCTCGGATGCATGAGGCGAACACGTATGCAAATCGATGCACATGGCGACATGATATGAAATGCAGATGATGACATGGCAAAGTGCAACACGCAAGCACATGACATGGCAATCTTGACGAATAAGCAGCGGACACTGGCGCGTCGAATCCAAGGCGTTCTGACTAGGCGGGCCTGACCCGCCAGTTAATACCTGCTCTCCTCTGAACAACAACGAAATCATCGCCAAGAAAAACTCTGCGGTGCTCATGCCTCAAAAACACAAATACTGCCCGAGCTGCTTGGTCCCGGTATCGGTCGCACCTTGTGCAATTCTCTCGTTTATATTGACTACATAGGTTGACAATGGTGTGGGACCGTGATGTCGGGAAACCAGGAGAAAGCAAAAAATAGTTGTACATAATAAGGAGGCACTTGCGTGCGTGCGGCTATGGCCCTAGTGGGTCCCTAGTGTCATCCGGTCAAAATAAAGTCATCTCCTGAATCCTCATGTTCGTTGACCATGTTAACAATGCTCGGCGCCATGCAGCGGCGCAACAACTTCGAAGGACAACCGAGAGGGCCTCGCGGAGCCCTACGGTCGATACAATGCCGCTGCTCATTGAGGAAGCCGGGATCATCGGACACCTATGAGCACCTTGAGAAGCGGGGCGGCATGAAGCGGTAAGGCCACGCTTGGGAGCTCTGGTTTATTTCAAACCTGTATTAACATACAAGTGTAATTTACTCGTCATGGAAGGCCGAAGTGCGTAAGTAAAAGCCCGGCCAGATTCTGGCGTGTAATTTGAGAGACCGATGTATATTTTACGAGCATTGCTATATGGATGACATTACGGACGATACATGCACGCGTGCGTATCATGCCATCCATGGGCAAGGCTGAAACATCAACTAATGGCTGGATTAGCAATCGTCAGAGTGTCGTTCAGCGTTTTTATCTTGTGTGAAGTACTTCGATATTTTACTAGTGAAATCGACCAACCAAGCGCCTTAGCGAGACCATCTGCTTTAATTTACAAGCATCAGTTTTACAAGCGGTTTTGGTTGGAAGCAGCGATCAATCACGACCTAATATCATGAGTTGGTGGGAAGATCATATGGTTTCACGTCTAACCTACCGACATATCGTATAGGCTATGAATGAAACATCAGACGATGAACTTCTTACATACGGAAACAACGAAGAGGATGATCTTCTTAACAAGCAAATCAACGGCATTAGATCGACATGCAAAACAATACGAAGCATTATTCTTAGGAGGCACGGTGAATAGCTCGTGATGCCACATGCCACAACATTCCAAGCTCAACTTTGCAATCAAACACAAGGCTGGCATTACATAGACAATATTAGAACAAAGTCTTAACACAGGAATATCTCAGTGAGTAACTATTTACTTCTAAACTGAACACAGGAATAGGAAAAAACACTCGGCGCTGCTCACAGACAAAGGCGTCCCACTCAAAAATATCAAATGCATGTCTTGGCTAACATCAATGAGCAAATTTTGACAAGGTTTTCCAATTCAATATATTAAACTAACGTCTTCTTGCTAACATCAATGAGCAAATTTTGACAAGGTTTTCCAATTTCAATATATTAAACTAACGTCTTCTTGCTAACATCAATGATTAAACTTTTACAAGCTTTTCCCATTCAAAATATGTAATACCTATGGTGGTGTCTGTCTTAGCTTCTTGTACTTGTTTGGGCACTTTTGCCCGGGGCACTCACGTGTTGTTAAATTGCCAATGGTCTCTGCCAGACTAGTCATGTCACGGTGTCTAATAATACTCTGTAAAGCTTCTCGGTCATTCCATACGTAATGTACGCATCCGATGACTTCTTCTTTACGCAAAGTGAAATGACCAAGCTGGACCCGATGGCATAGCGATTTGCCTTGGACACATTGGCTCCTTTTATGCAGTTCAACTAAAATCGAAGTCGGAATAAAACCGAGGTTTAATTTTGATATCCTGTAAGCAACAATAGGTATAAGGAAACAATTCTTGAGAAATAATGGTTGATGACTTGTCTTAATGGGAAACAAAGCGGGGAGAGGAGCAATTCTCCATCGGTGTGATTCATTCATATTGGTGAGACATTATCTTAACAATGCCTTGGTTGAACATGTATAAAGAGCGACAAATCAGAAAAGTACCATTCCTAAAACAATGCAACTGATTCATTTTAAAGAGACATTATCTTAACAATACCTTGGTTAAACATGTAGAAAGAACTACAAAGCGAGGATAGTACCGGTCCTAACAAGTGTTGCAGATTTTGAACTAAGATTGATAGTTAATTAATTACGAGTGGCATTGCTTAATTTTACGGTGACATTAGATTAAAAGCATAAACAGTTCGAGGGAAGAGTAGGCGCAACAACAATATGTGCTTCCATCTACTTATAAAGGGGTGATCACGAGTTTGTTGTAACAAAGCAACAAGCATCATATGCAGGTTGGTCCCATTTTGTTCACTACTTAATGGGAAAAGACAACAATACAATAGCTTCAATTCAACATTTATTTAAAACAGTACCAATACAAGTAGCACAACATCTCAAAGCACCTTTGCACAATCATGTGGATGAAGGCTGTCTTGACCTTTCATGAGAACACCGGGATAAAATCTGAATCTGCTACACGAATAGGAAATCCAATCTCATTTTGTGCGGTTGCCTTTGAAATCAAGCAAAGTGTTTAGCATAGCGAAACAAGCTGTCATAATAGCAACAAGTTGAATATATATCATGTGGTATAGACCAAGATTTGAAACAACTCAAAGGAAACTTTGAAACAAATCTAGATCTCCTTTTGTGCAGTTCCACCAAAATTAAGCAAAGTCACGGTGTGACATTCAAGTTGAATTACACAAAACACTCTTAAAACATAAGTGTTTGAGTAGCGAAGTAAAATGTCATAATAGCAACAAGTTGAATCGATACCCTGTTTTATGAGAGGCAAAAAAAACAATTACTTGCCGATAAAGGAGGATGAAATAAGCGGTGACAAAAGAAGCATCTAACTTATCTTGGATGGAAAACAAAGTAGGATAGTAGCATTTCTAAAGCGATAGCATTGATTCATATTAACAGAGACACTCTCTTGAAACAACATTCATTAAAAATGTAATTTACTTTTAACGGTGGCATTGATTCAATTTTTTGGCAGCATTCTTAGATTAACAACAGACAAAATAGCTGTATGGGACATACTAGCACCATGTCGTCCACGTATAAATGGGTGATCACGAGTATGTAATAAGCAGCATATACGTATTGGTCCCATATTTGTTCTCTTTGAACATATTTCCTATATGTGGGCAGCAAATCTAGTCTGCACAAACTACTGACCCCCAAGTTTCTTTCCCTTTTCAACAAAGAGATCGGTTCCTTACAGATGTGTGTCTTGGGTTACCCCTTTTCCCTTTTGAACAACAAAGCGGTTTGGATAGCAGTCTATACTACTTTCCTCCCTCCTTTCCTCATTGAACCACGTCCTAGATTCATGCTCCACCCCGCACCTTTCTTTCCTCTTTGAACCAAGACCTAGATTCGACTACAGATCGGAAAAAGATCCACATGCAGCTAGAACAGCAGCAGTTTCAAAAAACTTATACCTTAGGGTCGTCGGGATGTGGGAAGGCGTCGGCGGGAGGCTGGATCTGCCCACACTATGTCGACAACAAGGAAGAAGGGGTGGTGGCCCTCCCTTACAGTATTTGGGTGAAAGAGAACAACGTGGCAGTAGTGGATTGCCTCCCTACTTGAAGCGATAGAGTTCTTGCACCTCCTCCCTTCCGGTCTGACAGGATATGGGCGCCTCCTTCACCCGGCTTTGAGGGGAGAGAGACAAGAGCCAGCATAATCTTGTTTAGATCTGGTGAAGAGAGGGTGAGAGGCTGTGAATATAGCAAACCCTAGCAAATGAGCAGCTGAGCCTCCAGCGTGTAACATATATGTATTGGCGGCGTGTGGAAGTGCAAACCCTAGCGAACCTGTGAGGATCTGCTTATATATATACTCCCTCGTAAGCTAATATAAGGCGTTTAGATTACTAAAGTAGTGATCTAGCGCTCTTATAATTCTGAGAGAATACTAATAATCTGGACTGAGCTCGGTGCCTTCCTCCATATGCTTTTGGCTGTATGCGGGTGAGCCAGCCACATTTTGGGCCCACTGTCATAAACCCAAAGCAGTGCACTAAGTCAATGAAGATCGTCCATATAGTACTCTCGTGTGTATATGACTAATATATAGTGGAGTGGTTTTCTTATTCTCTCCATAACAATCATTTTAAATTGTGTAAGTCGAAACAAAACTGTTTATTTAATGTACGGAGGAGTACTACTTCCGATGAACTAACGATCCATGCCACAGCGTCTGAGTGCGTACTTCTGTCCTTCATGTGTGGTACACTACCCTCCCTTAAGTGAACAACCACACATCGCCAAATTATCGAAGCGTGTGAGTGTGTACAAATAAAATTTTAATTTCAATTATCGGAAAGGTTTGAGAGTACTACAAAGTTTGACTTGATCAAATCTAATATCTTGAGTAAATAAAAATGGAGGCTACTACATCCATCGGGTTTTAGTCCACACCATTTTAAAATCAAAGTTAATAGCTGGACAAATAAAATTACAGGGGCTGGAGACAAAGTTGTGAGTAGGCTTAGAAATCAATACAAAACTTATGCTATTAGTACCAACGTCGATCCTTCTTTGAGAAACATTTGGTTCATAGCCAATTGTGTGATAAAATTGCACCAACGTGAAAGGCATTGCGTCTCCAGCGCAACCAAGGTGAGCTGACAAGGATATCATCTTTGTGCGTAACAAGCAAAAAACGATGGAAGACAGCTTGTTTTCATTGAAAATCGATCGGCTTCACCGATAGCGCAACCATGGTAGCGACCATGAGCATCGATAGGTCATCGTGGTGATGCATCATCCATTTGGCATCAAGTTTGGGTGAGGCACCTATGAAGTTCGACAAATCCTCTTTGTGGTCTGTTTCTTCTCGGTAATCAAGCTCGAGGAAGGAAGAACCACGTGGCGAGGAAGACAGATGGTGAACAACAATGTCCATCAATTTTGTGCAGTTCCACTAAAATTGAGAAGACATGCCGGGTATGGAGACACGCATCGCTGTTTCCAAAAATATAAAAAGGGTTAATGAAAAGTACACCAACAAACATAAGCATCATAATTATATCTTGATGGGAACTAAACCAGGATACCCGAGAAAAAAGCATTTCTTCATTTAACCGGTGATAGTATTACCACCATATGGACAATGATCGCACAACCACCATGTACTTTTGTTGAAACAACATGTATACCTCCACTAAGGCATAAATCAGCACAACTTTTAGTGGCATTTCCTCTATAATAGTACTAGTAGGTGATGTTGGACCAGCCGCCGAACCCTAGCTACTATGCATGGGGGCTGAGGGAGTAGTCGCATAGAAGAAAACCATACTTGCGACACAGGGAGCTGGACCAGTACAAGTTATACCTCGGTGGGCGAGATGTCGTTTAGGCGGTAGGCGGGATCTGCCCACGGCAACGGCCGAACAAGCGCGGAGGATCTTCGTCACGTGGCGCCAGCTCAGGAAGGACAGTGCGTCAGCTCCCCGTCGCCCGGCCAGCGACAACGTCAATCTGCACCTCCTCACCTCCCTTGGCCAGACGGGATTCGGCGGATCGGTGACCACCGGTGAGAGAGAGATAGGCTGGACCTTTGTCATCTTGTTTTGATATGGAGAGGGTGAGAGAAGCGAGGCGAGAAACTCTATCAAACAAGAGGCTATAATGGAGTAAAAAATCTCTCCGTAGCAGTGGTTTTAAATAGAATCTGGCGTTCGAAAAAAAAAGCGAAAACTGGCGGACAATTTTTAAGGGTCATCTAGGACACATCTAGATGTGACATAGTTATGTCACATCTAAGTTGATATCCACTCTGTTTGTGGTCTATTTTTTGTCCTAGTTTTTTGTTTCTTGTTGCTACATTATATACTTGTGGGAGCTTAGATGTGATATCCTTAAATAACATCTAGATGTGAATTGGACAAACTGATTTTCTAACGTACCAAGAAAGAAAACTCGATCAAAAACACGCCCCGCTTCGGTCGCGAGTCGTCGCACACTCACATAGACATAGACATGCATATCGTGTTTCGTAAAATTCCATTTCCATCTCCATCTCAATCATATTTGTCCATGGCACATTATTTCGTTATTAATATATATGCAGCAATATTAGCGTACAACATCTCTTGTTTGCATGCGTTAGGACCGCTGCCACGGCGGTCTGACCAACCGAACCCTCTTCATCACCGGTAGCGTGCTTCCCTTGCTTGATCGATGCCGCATTCATGCCCTGCCGAAGGGGACGTGACCTCTCACTTTGGCGGTCGAGAAGGCGTCGCCCGCGCCGCTTCCGGTGCATCACGGCTGCTCCGCGTTCAAAAGTGCATAATACCCGGCTACAACATGCATGAAAAAAGTTTTTGGGAGTCCGTGCTACAGCTAGCTGTCCTCCCCAACTCGTCAATCTCTTCGGTAGTGCTAGTAGTACTCCATGGCGCGATCCATCGACAAGCGGCGGGAAAGTTGTCGTATACTCGGTTTGCGGTGAGTGGCATGCCGGCGACCGTGTGGGGTCGAGCCGTGGAGGAGGTGAGACCACGAACACTAGTGAGGCGTGATTCTTGTGTGATTTGACTGCTCCTTAGTGGCCCCTACGTACCCCCCTACGTGTATGCAACAGTCACACATACATGGGCCTTAAAAAGCAGCGACGCCCTAATGCATGCATGTTCGAGCACAGCGGAACACACGCAGTCACGCTAAGTGCTCAACCTACGTGCATGCACACATACTCGATCACGGTGAGCTAGTGATCGATATAAACACGGAAAATATATATATTGGCGCAATGGCGTATTATGAAGTCCATTGACCGTATTTTTACAAATATCGATGACAGAACGGTGTATTTATCTCGTTTGAAATTAATCCATATTAACGGAGAGGAGGCGGTATGGACTAGCATTACTTGTGCTTGTGGTGGCTCGCGGGACAAGGAGAAACTTTTGACTAATGCAAGCTCTCCCTCGCTCGAGGCGGTGGGCGTGCAACGATTAATTCGGTGTCAGTTGCGAAGCATACACTATACTACTAGTGCTTCTATTGTTCGACTTCGAATAGGCGAACAACCAAGCGCAAAGTTTACTAGTAATATAGTCTATAAAGGTATGTACTATACTAGTACTAGGAACCGGATGGAGGCGTCTGCACTCTTATTATAATTTTAAAATGTGATAAAGCAATCTTCAACACATTTGGCTATCTTGAGGTTCTCGCATGTGATAATGGAAGTTGATTGCATGGAACACTCATACAATTCTTGCAATTCTGGCTCATATCCTGTTACAAATAGTAGCGCTCGGTAATATTTCCTCTTTTTTTATCATTCAACATGTAAACAGGTCGGCAAACCTTGCGGCGCATCTTCGTGCGAACCGTGCTTGCTGCACTTTGAATGTGGCCGAGAGCTGGCTTGATGAAACACCTCGCTTCCTACTTTTTTTTGCGGGGTACCTCACTTCCTAGTGACCAGTGTCTTGGCCGATCGTCCTAAGAATGCCTATATATGAATAAAGCTCTCTCATTTACCCAAAAAGATTGAGCCATATTAACGGAAAGGAGGAGTATGGACTAGCACTACTTTTTGGTGTGTCCGTCAACTTCATGAGAATGAGGAGAAGCTTGCGGGACAAGGTGAAGTTAACTTCGCCTTTTGACTAATGCAACCTACCCTCGGTGGACATGCATCGATCCATTCGGTGTCAGTTATCGAGGCATACTTGTAGTACCCAACATGCGGAGTACCATCATTGTTCGACTTCACGAAGAAGCGAAGAGCCAAAGCGCAATAATGCGAGTAGTACTACTACTAGAACCGCATGGTGGGCGTTTGTACTCTTATTTCTTTTATCTCGATAAAGTACGTTTATTCGGAGAAGAGGCGGAAAGCGGTAACCCAACATCAACATGTAATGAATGATATCGATCAACCAACCATGCTCGAATATATCTTGGCCTCCATGCGAACCCGTCCGTGTGTTCTCGCTCCTCGTCTCTCTCAAGGCAGCGGGTTGGCTCTTTGCCGTCAATTGAGATTGGTTTGCTCACCTCCTGTCCCACATGTCGGTGATATGCCAAGAGGAGGTGCGTTGACCGGTGGCCATCTGCGTACTTGGTTTTGAACCTTCATTCTACTCCTCCCTCCGTCCACAGTTCTGGTAGCGCAATTATGATGCATTTCTCTCAATGCATTTCCACCACCAGAGAGACTTTAGGCAGCGTTTGGTTTAATGCTCAATTAATTAGGCGTGGTAACATAATCAAGTCCACAATTTTCTCTCCATGTAACTACGGAATGGAGTAAGTGCATGCATGTGTGCACCGGGTGGAAGCCTTGCATGCATGTGTCTGCATTATTCCCTCTACTAGTAATAGGCGCGTGCTATAACTACCAATGCTATTTTCAGGCCGATCGCTAGTCGCCTTGGTCCCCAGATCTTTTTCTTTTTACGAAGTCGCTGTATAAGCAGTGACGGATGGAGTAGTATGGCGGATTCAAAGAAGCGTATTGATGGTTGCTTCTTGAGCAACTTATAGTAGGAAAGGTGGGGCTTCGATTTGACTGCTCATTACTCACTATTAATCTGGCATAGCGACCGGGCTGAGTCTCCCATGCGGTTGTGCACTACCCCTCGGTTCTTAAATATACTCGGAGTATATTTGTCTTTCTAGAATTTCATCAGTGACTACTCAAATATTTGTCTTTTAAAGATTTCAAATGGTGGCACATCTGGATGTATATACATATTTTAGAGTGTAGATTCTCTCATTTTGCTCGTATGTAGTCACTTGTTGAAATCTCTAGAAAACGAATAGAATATTAGGAACAGGAGGAGTACATATCTGAAGCAAAATGAGTGAATCTACACTCTAAAATATGCCCGTTTGAAATTTGTAAAAGACAAATATTTAGGAGCGAAGGAGTATAATTTTGTGCATGGCACATGGACCCGGATGATGAAGAGGCTTCTGGCAATGCTATCAAGCTTCCATCATTTGTTTACATAATTGACGTACTATACAAATAATTTTCCAGTGAGACATGAAATTGTACAATGGTGTGAGCTTTTAGCTTCTGTTTCACGTGTCTTGCCATCGATGCTCTTTCGGAAACAATAAAAAACTAACTTCCTTGCTAATGCATGTCAATTATTA
The DNA here is from genome assembly GCA_021605205.1 of Aegilops longissima. NCBI lineage: Eukaryota > Viridiplantae > Streptophyta > Magnoliopsida > Poales > Poaceae > Aegilops > Aegilops longissima. Next base: position 37,569 of record JAHIAM010006775.1, read on the forward strand.
GCATATCGAGCTAATAATTACATCTGGCGAAAACGAGTTGTGAGAAGGTGTTAAATTAAAATTGATCCATGCTTTCATTGGCAACAACGTCCCCCAGCTCTGTCTAAATCAACAAGGCATGTTGGGAAAAAAGTAGCTATGCGGAGCATGCAACATTCCGATCATTTTGTGCAGTTCCACTAAAATAGAGCTGAGCATCCCTGTTCCAAAGATATTAAGTGTGATTACGATAATAGAGGACTGCTGATGAAACAATAAACACATAAATAGAAGCCGGTCACCTTTGCGGTCTCTTTTAAGACTAACTAGTTGGAGAAGATTAGGCTCGGAGTTGGATGAGGAGGATAGAGCAAAACCAATCTCCCTTTGTGCGATCGCCTTTGAAATGTAGAGACGTTGCCCATGTGACATTTTAGTACAACTGCACAAAACACTCTTAAGAAAAAAGTGATTTGTGCAGTTCACCAAAAGGTGCTTAATATAGCGAGTGAAATGGATAGCCTGTTTGCAAAAAAGGGTAGAAAGGAAACAATTCTGGCCAATAACGAGTTGATGACACATGCGGCGACAAAAAAAGCATATTCCTTGCCCTAAGGAAGATAACAACACGGTTGTGTTTGTCTAAAAGCAGTGTGAGGGCGAGAATGCAATATGGAAAATCTGTTGGACGAGCTACGTTTTGGGCAAGAACTATGGAAGATCCACATGCAGCGGCGTGGGAAGGCAGGCGGTGAAGCAAGGCGGAGGATACAGAGGTCGTCGGGATGTAAAGGCGGCGGTGGCGGAATCTGCGGCAGGTGGCGTAAACCTGCAGCGCGGAGCTTAGTCGAGAAGAACAGCGTGTACCGCGATCGGGGCGTGCTGCCTCGGCACCGTTGAATGGAGAAGCGATGCACTTCCTCCCTTTCCCCGGCGGACGGGATGCGGCGGATCGGTGACCAGCGGTGAGAGAGAGGCCACCGCCTCCCTTTCCCCCGGGACGGGATGCGGCGGATCGGTGACCAGCGGTGAGAGAGAGGCCACCGCAGCCTTGTGTGAGATACTCGACGAAGCGACAAACCGAGCACGCAAGGCTCCATTGTATATAGTGAAGCGGACTACCTTTTCTCCATAAAAATCGTTTTATATTACGTATGCGTGCCATTGGCGCTATAACTTTATTTAAAATATAGCGACAACGCGTCAAGTCGAACTTTGTTTTGTGCGGCGTGGTACCACGACCTCCCTAGGTAAACAACGCTTCTGAGCGTTCAAATTAGCACGTGGGCTGCCATTTAAGTAAAAAATGAGCTCCACCGTGTACCAGCAGTGTGGCTGGGCACGCAGCGTGAAATCGTGCAGTGCACCTATTCTCTTCTTGTATCGTACACCACCTACGTGGGGTTGTGTGAAGAGATACAAACCTAGAGATATAGTGTGTGGGTTCTTGAGAGTTTTTTTGGGGGGGTTCAATCAAAAATGTAACATATGCAATGTGTGTGAAATAGAGTCTGGATATAACATATATATAGAGGCGATCCACGAGAAGAGAGTGGAGGTATCACCGGCTTGAGGTGTCCATAGAATCAAAAGAGGATGATGTGTGTGTGTGTGTGCGTGCGATCGATAAAAGTGCCATCAATTGTGTGTGCCACGTCAAAGATATAGAGTGGCTGGCCCTCTTTGGAGCGTGAGAGGGACATGTGCAGTTTGTCTACGTGGCATGGATACCTACCTGCAGCTCGACTATCGGTGTGTGGTGGGGGAAGAGGAGGCCCAATTAACTATAGAGGTACAATGGCTGGTATATGTGTGGAGGAGGAGAGAGGCCTACCTCATGTATTAAGAGATCGATCTGCCTCATGTATTAAGGGAGATCGATCGGCATCCATGCATATGTGCATGAGAGGAATAAGGTTGGGAGAGAGGCAGAGCTAGAGTGTTGGAGGGGTGGTAGTGGGTTGCTTCTAACAAATGGTGGGATAGGCTTGCTAGACAAGCGGAGAACACGCCATAATATCGATAAGAGAGGAGATGGCTGCTTGTTATGCGTGCGTGCGTGTGAGAGGCAGGTCGGGAGGCATGCCGAATGATGAGGGGGACGATGTGGCTGTGGTAGCAGACATAACTACATAGGAAGATCAATCGCCCTTTGTTAGAAAGGAGAGACATAACTTGTGAGTGCGTCGATCGATGGGGGGTAGTTAAAGTCGATCGGTATATGTTGGGAGATCGATCGGTATACATGCATGTGTGTGTTAGAAGCAAGCGAGGCACGAGGAGAAGGATAGAGATAGAGGGATGCATGTAGGAGGTGGTGCAGAGGCATACTATATCGGCGGGGAGGAGTGTGCTGATCGAGAGCGATGAAAAGAGTGGTGGGAGTGAGGCATGGGCGGTGACAAGAAGAGGGAAGCTTGTGTTTGTGCTAGGCACACGGCTAGAGAGGCATATCGATCGATGTGTGCTAGTAAAGAAGGAGCTGGGGGCCTACACACACCGTGGGTGAGCGACCTAAAGTGAAAAAGGCAATTTGCGATGGAGCTAGAGAATCTGAGGGAGGGTGAGAGGGATGCGAGGCGTGTGCATGCACAAAGAAAGTTAAGCGCTAGCTACAAAGATAAGAGGGTTGTGTGGGTGTAAAAGGCGAATAGAGATCATATATACTTCATTATAAAAGCGAATTCGGATATTTGAAGAATTTATCATAGTGTTTTAAACCGGCGTATGTGTGAATATATATAGCGGTGATACACATGGTGTGTTTATGAACATGTTATACTACATTTAATATATTTTATCTCTACTCTTATAAAAAATGGAGTTGTTGATGATGGTGTGCTGCCATCCTGCATTATAGGCCGTCAATTTATATCTGGCGGATAGCAAGGAAACTATGATGGTTGAAGTTGGCAACAATCATGATTGTAGATTCTTATTGAAATAGAAAGCGAATTCAAATTTAGTTGAATTGCAGCGGTAGTATAGACATTTGGAATGCACTAAAATGTTGGTATGAGTAGGTTACATGCATTATCTGACAAAGTGAAAAAATTAATCGGACATAACATGGATTCATACTCCCTCCTTCCATCTATATAGAGGCGTAATGAGATTTTTAAGACCGCCTTTGACTATTGACAAGATTAATAGTACATGACATGCACAATGTGAAAATTATATCATTGAAAGAACCTTTCACTGACGAAGTTAACGGTGTGCTTTGTGTAAGTTGCATGTCATATATCATTGTTCTAATATTTGGTCAAAGTTAGCATCAAAAAGCGCATTAGGCCCTATATAGATGGAAGGAAATAACTGAATAACATTAGTCTATCGCGGCTGCTCCATCCCCCCTGTTGCCGCCTAACACCTCTCCACGGAGCGCAACATCCTCACCGACTCCTCGGGATGAGGCTAAGACCTACTATAAGGCGCCACCAAAGAGGTTGTACACTCAGCGCATCGCACCTTCTCCTTAACTCGACCTCCATTGTGGATGCTCCATCCCTTTACCGCCATGGGCCTTCTACCTTGAAGCCGGCGCCCATGGCGGCATCTCCAGCTCTCCCCGGTGCGAGGCCCCTTCGGTGGCCGGCGTCCCCTACCAGCCGGATCTGCTGCTGCTGCTCTCAGCTCTCTTTCCTTCCTTTCAGCTGCTCTCTCTTGCTTTGCTCCGGCTCTCACTTTCGCTAAGCATGCTTCTCTTTGCTCCACCTCTCGCTCGACCCTTTCGCTTCGCCCAGCTGCTGCTGCTCTCTCCCCTCGCTTCGTGTTGCTGCTGCTCACCGATTAAGCCACACTTGATCATTGGATCGACTTTTGGGTCGATCGATTTTGAGGGGTTGGAGGGGGGGCGGGGCTCATGAGTTAAGGAAGAACCACCATGTGAGGGGCGAGGCTCGCCGGGAGGTACCCACTATCTATCTTAGGGTTGAGGTGGGGGGGCTAGAAGGGCTGGCAGGCGGCGGTGGCGAGTTGTTTGAGGCGGCCGAGGCGTGGGCAGCCAGTTCGCCCAGTGGTGGCAGGCGGCTCGGGGTGTGCAGGTTGAAGATGAGCTGAGCCTCCTAAACTACATGTCAAGTGTCTCTCTGCTACCATTGCGTTCAGTTTGACTGATAGCATTGATTCCTGATTAATTTCAGTTTGACAGTTAAGTTCGAGTCAACAGTTTTTACCTCATACATTGTAGTAAGGTGGTTTTGGTGATGTTAATTTTACATCCATTTTCATCATCTATTGGAGATGCTATTAGAATCCCATTTGAGATTGCGATGTACGTCTTGTCTGCTTCAGCCTTGGCGTCTTCTGACTCACAGAGCTGCTCAATGACGAGCGATCCATCCTAGCAGGCGCGTGCCACAGACACGTCTCTGATTCCTTAGATCTTCCTCCACACCTCAAACAACCACCTCTGCCTCAAGCTGCTTGGCGACCAACCCAATGATGCTCGAAGTCGAACCACGGCTACGGCAAAGAGGTTGTACACTTGTTGCGTCATTATTACTATACATTCACGTTGATCCATTAGGGCTATTTTGGTTCATGAAAGTCGATCCATTGGTTGTTACCATCACTCTAAATTTCTGCATGCTCTCCTTACATAATCTCACCATATTTTTTTCGTATGCATGTCGGATATTGTACAGTCATCTTGAACATGTAGAGAAAAGAGAAGAGTTTTTTGCGGCAATACAATGTCATGCGAGACATCGCTCCATGGTGGGTTCAATGGCAAACCCTCCCACCCCTCTCAGTTGTAATCGAGAGGAAGATATCATTACAGGCGTATTCGGATGCAGTGACCACTCCTATTTACCCCCAAGGTGTTTGCTCTACCTTGGCATGATGATGTTAGTCATATCATGCATATGTTGCCTTCAGTGCCTACTTTTGACATCATATATGTCATACCTTGGATTTAGACATGTTACGTAATGCCACTGTTTAGTTTCTATATCATATATAGAATTATCACGGTCTCATGTCTTTTAGCCAGCCATAATATATGTGAAATGTGCAATGCCATCCTGTTTAACCAGGCATCATATATTTGAATGATATCTTGCCCATCCTTTTCTTCATTACATTTCCATTTTATAAACAATGTTTGTACATTAAACTACTCTTCACTGTGAATCAGCCATTTGGGTGGGAGATGGAAAAATCTAGAGTGAAAACAAGGCCTTGAGCGGGCGATTGCTGCACAGTCGAGCGAGATCTCTTGTTGGGTCCGATAGCTCCTCGGAGATGGATTGAGAGACAGATGACCATCCTATTCCCCTTGAGGTGTATGCTCTAACTTGCAGTTATACTACTCATATCATGCATACGGTGTCTTGCATTGCATAGTTTAGACATCATATACGCAATATTCAACACCATGTTCTTAGTTCAGACATCATATCGAATGCCCTCTGTTTAGCATATAAATCACATATGTGAATTAAATGATGCGATCCTAATTACTTAGATAACATGTAGGTGAATTATGTCATGCGATCCTGTTTAGTTATTCATCATATCTTTGAATTATGTTATGCTATGCTATCCAGTTTAGATAGACATCATATATTTGAAATTATGTCATGCTATCCGTTTTAGTTAAACAATATACATGTCAACTATTTCATGCCCTCTTTTTCCACACTATCTATTGCATCATCTCCCATACAATGTACATACATTCAACTATGTTTCCTGTTTATCAACCATTTGAATTGGGCGGGTGATGCGATTATCTAGCGGAATAAAACACGGTCTTCAAATAAAAGCAGTGCTACCTCTTGGTGGAATAGCACCCGGTTGTACATGCACAAGAACCAGCCCTACACACATACCCAAACTCTACATGATTGTACCCCTCTGCGATGGAATGGAGAACCAGCTTCACCCAATCTAACCCCAACCCGGCCGATAGTAACCCAGTTCTGTTGACACAACACCATCTCCACCACAGGCTCCCAAACAGCAGCAGTTAGTAAAGGCAGCTCCGGTGCCTAAAGGCAGATACTATCACAGTGAACCCCAACTCCACGGTTAATGCGCCTATTCCTCTGGAGGAAGCACAACCAGCGAGTCGTAGTTTAGCATCTATCGCATTTGATGTTGTTAAATCGTATGTGCATATCTTCCCATCTTGGAAATATTATCTGAAGATGAAGGAAAATGCCGATTCTTGGTGTTTGTCCGAGGAGTTATGTGTAAGTAATGTTATTCATAGCAATTACTTTGCCGTCCCATACATCCTACCTCCATGATGGTTATAATACAACAATTTTTCCCATTTTCTCTATAGAAGGACCGATTTGGAAACTCAGGATGAGGTAACCTGTGCTAATACCTCTGCTATCTTCAAGAATGCTTGGTGGTAGTATCGAATTACAGAAGAAAACATACTTCACCGGCAAAAACTCATCAAATTCCCTTACGTTCTCTGAGACACATTCTTTGGGCGATATTTGAGGCGCTTGTTACTATCTTGGTCCCGAACCAAGAATGTGGTAAGGTCTATGAGCTCATTTTCTATTTTAAGTATTTTATTCTTGCGTCTTCTTGTACTCTGTTCATGTAGAACAAGTGCCTAAACACGAAGAACAACTGTTCTAATTTAAGATTCCATTGCTATCATAGTTCAAAAAAGCGCTAGGCGTTAATTGTGCGTTTGCCACTTGCGCTTCTTGACAAAAGCACATGCTTATGCAGATTATGCACAGATTATGCGTAGTTATCTTAATCGTTTTATAGCGCCTAGAGCCTAAGCTGGCAAAAAGCTGGCTAAGCTTAAGTAGCGCCTTTTAACTATGATTGCTTTGCTCTTGTATCCTTGTATTTCTGATCTGAACTTATTTTTAAATTGAAGGATCAATCGAAACTCAATTGCACAGCAGTATGTTCACATGTTTCTTTAATAGGTTTGCTCTTATCAATAGCTGTTGATTTCAATTTCAATTGTGTATATAGTTGACTTTCATATCATGCACATTACTAGCATCTATGAGCCAATAGTGTTGTTGTACATGTAGACCCGTGGTACCCATCTGAAATCTTGTTGTGCGTGTAGTTTCCCACGCTTTGTATTCTTTCTTTGCTGCTTTGTCTTGAGCGATATGATTTGAACCGTGTCTCTATTTTGATTTGGCAAGACAATCACGGTGACCATAGGACATAGATATATGTTTGTTTGATGCTTTTATTATGTACTAGTACTTGGCAATAGAAGACTTGGTAGTTTAATCCTGTCCACCTTACTAATGAACTGGTTCACGAAATGAGTTTCATATACTAGTACATACTAAACTTGTTATGTGTCTACTTGTTTCTTCTTTTAGAATGATAATGAGAATATTGGGGAAGAGTGCCTTATTAAGCAATGGTAAAGGAAGTAATGTAGATAAGGTTCAGGATAGTGACACATCCTTGTTGGTCTCCAACAAAGCTGATAAAACAACTAAGGAAGACTATCTTGAAGGCAATGAGACAACCCCAAAGTCTGTCTTGGTTTAGTGTTGAGATTCTTGGCCACTACCGCATGCACAAGCTATTCAAACTCATTATGCGAATCAGTTCGGTTTCTTGAGTCTCAACTACAAGTTGAAAGACATCGATCGGTGTCTTTGCGACAAAGCGGAAGGGTGCGGAAGTCCACGGAGCATTAGATGCATACTACGGTGCAACGACAAGCGTTGGAGGATTTTAGCGTAAAGCGGGACAAAGCTAATCAGCTTGCTAAGCTTATTGACATGGTGGATACCGAGGATAACATTTCTTGAGATCTTGAAGTTGTTTGATTATGCTCTTGTTTTTGCCGCGTTTATTTGCCTTTGGTGGCCAATTTTGGCTGATGAAGTGTATGTAATATCTTGCTTTGTTCCCTATATTTACCTTTGTGGCGAACTTTGATGCCAGATGGATGTAATATGTGTAATAAGCGGTAATAGGCTAGCCTTAATTGCTTGCTATTTATTTCCTTATTGTCTTGTTTAGTTGTTTGCTTGTAGTCACTGCTGGTTCTTTTTACATGTTTTCTAGTGGCCACAATAGCCTATTTTGGTAACTAGGCCAAAATAATCATGGCAACTGCAATTTGTTGTAACCATGGGCCTCCTGCGGCCGTATGATCCATGGGCCTTCGTTTAGGTGTGGGACCATTGGCCTTCTACTGCAGCCGTAGGATCCATCGACCTTCTATCTGGGCCTTAGGGATCAATGGGCCTTCTACGGGCCATAGGGTCCATGGGCCTTCTCTGGGCCATACTATCCATGGGCCTCATCACTGGCGTAGGATCCATGGGCCTTCTCTGAGGCGTATCATCATTTAGCCAATCATGGGTAGTACTATTACGTGGACCATAGCGGGCGTTAATAGGCCGTGTTGATAACTCTATGAAAACAGCCCAGCAGGTTTTGACATGAAAGCGACCAGCGTATTAGCGGTCATAAGCAGGCGGCAGATGTAACAACAGGCTGAATTTGGCCCTAGCGAGAAAATAGCGATGTGGGTAGTATGTAACGAATCTGCAAATGAGCCCAAGAATCAATGGGTCTGAGAAGGCGAAAGATAACTTAGGCTGAAGCATTAATGGAATAATGGACGTTAATGGGTATAAAGTGATACCTTTATTCATTACGGGCGTTTCACCACGGCGTTAATGGAGCAAAAGTTACAAAGGTCCTCATATGGGCGAAAGAAGTCATGGGCCACACATGGGCGGAAGTTAAGCAGGCTGAATCATATGGGCAGGCCCAAATGGCGCTCTGGGCCTAATTGGGTAGAAGCGTAACGGGACCTCGGTTAGCGGATGTAAATGGGCTATATCACGAACATGCCAGATTAACAGGATTTAAGTGGGCGGCCCGCCACCTTTTGACCAAGTCAAGCGGGCGGCCTTTTCACTTGAGAATGGACCTACATTGGGCCGTGCCACGTGTCGCCGTATCATAGGCGCCTTGGTCAATAGGCGGATGACATCTGTCCCAGCGGTGGCCGGTAACGTGTTTGCTCCACCCAATGATGATTTTACGTGGAAAATCCCCATTAGTCAAGGCTGTATGAGTTATCGGATCAAAACCCGACCCGATAAGCTTAACGGTGTTCCGTTCGATGGATGCTGCGTGTTGGTCACCCTTGACAAAAGCGAGTTACGTGACGCGCGATTTATCGTCATGGAAGTGGACACTTCCGGGATGATAATTTTGAGTAATGTCATGGAACACTTCTCGACAACACGGTATGACTATCTTGATTATGTCATAAATTTGTCATGGATGTACATGCATGACAAAAAGCGACCTCTTGTGACAAACACATATCATCACGAAAGTGTATTTTTTGTAGTGTAGTGACACTTGACTTCACCACAATGGACTATGGCTCATGGTGACCTCAACCGTCTAGGGTGCTCAAACACCCAAGAGTAACAAGATCCACAAAGGGATTAGTGGGGAATCAAATTTCTCTTGGTGGAAGTGTAGATCCAGGCCTTCTCAACCACTCCCAAGCAAATCAACAAGTTTGGTTGGCTAAGGGGAGTGAGATCGGTAAAAATGGAGCTTGGAGCAACAATGGAGCTTAGGGGTTGGAAGAGGTGGCCAACTAGAGTGGAGACACCCCTTTTATAGCTGTGGACAAAATCAGCCGTTATCCACTTAACCGAGTAGCGACATGCGGTACTACCACTCTAGAATCGGCGGTACTACCGCCAAG
>JAHIAM010006776.1:0-48401 GCA_021605205.1 Aegilops longissima
CCGCATTGCCGAGGCACTATCAAGCCCTAAGCGGCGGGAACTCCCTTTTGCCTCGGTGAATAGGGGCGATGTGATACTCGATAAGAGATCCAAGTCCACCTCCTTTAAACCAGCAGATGAAATAGTAAATTCCAGGTCCACCAGCGGACCCGACAAAAAGCGGCCTCCATCCGGGCACTGTTGAACCCGATGTGGGCGCCGCCTTCGAAATTCCTTTGGGAAAATTGGGACATTTTGCACGGCACCCCTCGGATATGCCGAAATCCCACTGATTGGCAGAACACAGCCTAAACATCCTAAAGGATTCAAGCCGTCAAACAGGCTCTTGACGATTTTCGAACCCAAAAGACAGGCAATGGGAAAGAGCTAGCCAAACTATTGGAAGCAGTTCATTAGAGACATCAAACACCGGATTGGCTAGCAAACCTGGTAATGGTACCAAGAAGGACAAATCCTGGCGCCTATGTACGATTTCAAAGACCTAAATAAGGCCTGCCCAAAGGATCCTTCCCTCTCCCTGCATCGACCAAATCATCGATGCCACCTGCGAAACACGATTCATTGTGCTTCTGGGCGCATACTCGGCTATCATCAAATCAAGATGGCGAAGCGGATCAAGCCATAGCGGCATTCATTACTCCATATGGACCATTCTGCTTCAACACGATGCCCGGACTTAAACGCGGCGCATCATATCGCGCATGATTGAGACATGTATGCTGCGGATCGGCAAAGCAGTAGAGCATCGTGAGGCGGCGTAGTCGTCAAAACTAAACTATCCGAAACTCTAGTGAGGCGACTTGAGGCTCACATTCGACAACCTCGGAGCATATGACATCAAGCTGAATCCGGAAAAATCGTTTTGATTGTACCGGTGGAAAGCTGCTGGGCTTCATTGTATCCGGTAGAGGAATTGAAGCAAACCCGGCCAAGATCTGAGCTCTGTCACAGCTAGACATCCCAAAAGACCTCAAGCAAATACAAAAATTGACGGATCGTGGCGGCTCTAAGCGCTTTATCTCCGTCTAGGAGAAAAGGCATTACCCTCTATCGCCTCCTTAGGCACACGAACACTTTGGTGGCGGATGCTGCCACCGCGGACTTCGAAGAAATAAAGGCCATATTGGCAACAAATCCGGTCTGGCTCGCCCAACTTTGGAGCAAACCAATGTTGTTATACATAGCAGCTACGCATCAAGTTGTGCGCGGTACTAAATCGTCGAGCGAAAGCAGAAGGGCATAAATTCCCTCTTCAAAAACCAGTATACTATGTATCCCTTTGTGTTAACACCCTGCAAGTCCGTTACCCACACTATGGAAGATAGCATGCAGGTGTTCATGGCATCCGGAAGCTCGACACTACTTTCAAGAGTGTTCGATAGATGGCCTCTGAAGTACCACTTAACGACATTATAAACAACCCTGGCCACAGGCAGGATTGCAAAATGGGCCATTGAGCTCTTACCATTTGATATATCTTACAAACCTCGGCGAGCTATAATTTCTTAAAGTTTGGGGCTGCGATGCTTATGTGAAAAAGCTTCAACCTGATAAGCTCGAACCCAAATCGAATAAATGTGCCTTCATAGGATACCCAAAGGAAACTGTTGGGTACACCTTCTATCACAGATCCGAAGGCAAGATATTTGTTGCTAAGAATGGATCCTTTCTAGAGAAGGAGTTTCTCTCGAAAGAAGTGAGTGGGAGGAAAGTAGAACTTGATGAGGTAATTGTACCTTCTCCCGAATTGGAAAGTAGTTCATCACAGAAGTCAGTTCCAGTGATTCCTACACCAACTAGTGAGGAAGCTAATAATGATGATCATGAAACTTGAGATCAACTTACTATCGAACCTCGTAGGTCAACCAGAGTACGATCCGCACCAGAGTGGTACAGTAATCCTGTTCTAGAAGTCATGTTACTAGACCATGATGAACCTACGAACTATGAGGAAGCAATGATGAGCCCAGATTCCGCAAAATGACTTGAAGCCATGAAATCTGAGATGGGATCCATGTATGAGAACAAAGTGTGGACTTTGATTGACTTGCCCAATGATCGGGAAGCCATAGAGAATAAATGGATCTTCAAAAAGAAGACTAACGCTGATGGTAATGTTACTGTCTACAAAGTTCGACTTGTTGCGAAAGGTTTTCGACAAGTTCAAGGAGTTGACTACGATGAGACCTTCTCAACCGTAGCGATGCTTAAGTCTATCTGAATCATGTTAGCACTTGCCGCATTTTATGATTATGAAATCCGGCAAATGTATGTCAAAACTACATCCCTTAATGGATTTCTTAAATAAGAGTTGTATATGATGCAACCAAAAGGTTTTGTCGGTCCTAAAGGTGCTAACAAAGTGTGCAAGCTCCAGTGATCCATTTAGGGACTGGTGCAAGCCTCTCGGAGTTGGAATATACGCTTTGTTAGTGTGATCAAAGCATATGGTTTTATACAGACTTTTGGAGAAGCCTGTATTTACAAGAAAGTGAGTGGGAGCTCTGTAGCATTTCTAATATTATATGTGGATGACATATTGTTGATTGGAAATAATACAGAATTTCTGGATAGCAAAAAAAGATACTTGAATAAGAATTTTCCAATGAAAGACCTCGGTGAAGCTGCTTATATATTGGGCATCAAGATCTATAGAGATAGATCAAGACACTTAATTGGACTTTCACAAAGCACATACCTTGATAAAGTTTTGAAGAAGTTCAAAATGGATCAGTCAAAGAAAGGGTTCTTGCCTGTGTTACAAGGTGTGAAGTTGAGTCAGACACAATGCCCGACCACTTGAGAAGATAGAGAGAAAACGAAAGTCATTCCCTATGCCTCAGCCATAGGTTCTATCATGTATGCAATGCTGTGTACCAGACCTGATGTGTGCCTTCCTATAAGTTTAGCAGGGAGGTACCAAAGTAATCCAGGAGTGAATCACTGGACAGCGGTCAAGAACATCCTGAAATACTTGAAAAGGACTAAGGATATGTTTCTCGTTTATGGAGGTGACAAAGAGCTTGTCGTAAATGGTTACGTCGATGCAAGCTTTGACACTGATCCGGATGGCTCTAAGTCACAAACCAGATACGTATTTCTATTGAATGGTGGAGTTGTCAGTTGGTGCAGTTCCAAGCAGAGCGTCGTGGCGGGATCTACGTGCTAAGCGGAGTACATAGCTGCTTCGGAAGCAGCAAATGAAGGAGTCTGGATGAAGGAGTTCATATCCGATCTAGGTGTAACACCTAGTGCATCGGGTCCAATGAAAATCTTTTGTGATAATACTAGAGCAATAGCCTTGGCAAAGGAAACCAGATTTCACGAGAGAACCAAACACATCAAGAGACACTTCAATTCCATCTGCGATCAAGTCAAGGAGGGAGACATAGAGATTTGCAAAATACATACGGATCTGAATGTTGCAGACCCATTGACTAAGCCTCTTCCACGAGCAAAACATGATCAGCACCAAGACTCCATGGGTGTTAGAATCATTACTATGTAACCTAGATTATTGACTCTAGTGCAAGTGGGAGGCTGCAGAAAATATGCCCAAGAGGCAATAATAAAGTTGTTATTTATAGTTTCTTGTATCATGATAAATGTTTATTATTCATGCTAGACTTGTATTAACCGGAAACTTAGTACATGTATGAATACATAGATAAACAGAGTGTCCCTATTATGCCTCTATTTGACTAGCTCGCTAATCAAAGATGGTTAAGTTTCCTGACCATAGACATGTGTTGTCATTTGATGAACGGGATCACATCATTAGAGAATGATGTGATGGAAAAGACCCATCCGTTAGCCTAGCATAATGATTGTTAAGTTTTATTGTTATTGCTTTCTTCATGACTTATACATATTCCTCTGACTAATGAGACTATGCAACTCCCGAATACCGGAGGAACATCTTGTGTGCTATCAAACATCACAACGTAACTAGGTGATTATAAAGATGCTCTACAGGTGGCTCCGAAGGTGTTTGTTGGGTTGGCATAGATCGAGATTAGGATTTGTCACTCCGAGTATCGGAGAGGTATCTCTGGGCCCTCTCGGTAATGCACATCACTATAAGCCTTGCAAGCAATGTGACTAATGAGTTAGTTACAGGATGACGCATTACGGAACGAGTAAAGAGACTTGCCGGTAACGAGATTGAACTAGGTATGAGGATACCAACTATCAAATCTCGGGCAAGATACATACCGATGACAAAGGGAATGTCGTGTGTTGTCATGCGGTTTGACCGATAAAGATCTTTGTAAAATATGTAGGAACCAATATGAGCATCCAGGTTCCACTATTGGTTATTGACCGGAGATGTGTCTCGGTCATGTCTACATAGTTCTCGAACCCGTAGGGTCCGCACGCTTAACGTTCGATGACAATTTGTATTGTGAGTTATGTGTTTTGGTGACCGAAGTTTGTTCGGAGTCCCGAATGAGATCACGGACATGACGAGGAGTCTCAAAATGGTCTAGAGGTAAAGATTCATATATTGTGAGGTAGTATTCGGACATCAGAATGGTTCCGACTGATTCGGGTATTTTACCGGAGTACCGAGGGGTTACCGGAACCCCCCGGGGAAGTGTTGGGCCTACATGGGCCTAAAGGAGAGATAGTGAAGGAAAGATGCCCTAGAGGCAATAATAAAGTTATTATTTATTTCCTTATTCTCATGATAAGTGTTTATTATTCATGCTAGAATTGTATTAACCGGAAACGTAATACATGTGTGAATACATAGACAAATAGAGTGTCACTAGTATGCCTCTACTTGACTAGCTCGTTCATCAAAGATGGTTATGTTTCCTAGCCATAGACATGAGTTGTCATTTGATTAACGGGATCACACCATTAGGAGAATGATGTGATTGACTTGACCCATTCCCTTAGCTTAGCACTCGATCGTTTAGTATGTTGCTGTTGCTTTCTTCATGACTTATACATGTTCCTATGACTATGAGATTATGCAACTCCGCTTACGGAGGAACACTTTGTGTGCTACCAAAGCGTCAGCGTAAGCTGGGTGATTATAAAGGTGCTCTACAGGTGTCACTGAAGGTACTTGTTGGGTTGGCGTATTTCGAGATTAGGATTTGTCACTCCGATTGTCGGAGAGGTATCTCTGGGCCCTCTCAGTAATGCACATCACTTAAGCCTTGCAAGCATTGCAACTAATGAGTTAGTTGCGGATGATGTATTACGGAACGAGTAAAGAGACTTGCCGGTAACGAGATTGAACTAGGTATTAAGATACCGACGATCGAATCTCGGACAAGTAACATGCCGATGACAAAGGGAACAACGTATGTTGTTATGCGGTCTGACCGATAAAGATCTTCGTAGAATATGTGGGAGCCAATATGAGCATCCTGGTTCCGCTATTAGTTATTGACCGGAGACGTGTCTCGGTCATGTCTACATAGTTCTTGAACCCGTAAGGTCCGCAAGCTTAAAGTTTTCGATGATAGTTATATTATGAGTTTATATGTTTTGATGTACTAAAGGTAGCTCGGAGTCCCAGATGTGATCACGGACATGACGAGGAGTCTCGAAATGGTCGAGACATGAAGATTGATATATTGGAAGCCTATGTTTGGATATCGGAAGTGTTCCGAGTAAAATCGGGATTTTACCGGAGTACCGGGAGGTTACCGGAACCCCCCGGGAGCTTAATAGGCCATAGTGGGCCTTAGTGGAGAAGGGGAGAGGCAGCCAGGGCAGGGCCGCGCACCCCTCCCCCCTAGTCCGAATAGGACAAGGAGAGGGGGCGGCGCCCCCCCTTTCCTTCCTCTCTCCCTCCTCTTTCCCCCTCCACTCCTAGTCCTACATGGAAAAGGGAGGGAGTCCTACTCCCGGTAGGAGTAGGACTCATCCTGGCGCGCCCCCTCTTGGTCGGCCGCACCTCCCCCCTTGCTCCTTTATATACGGGGGCAGGGGCACCCTAGAGACACAACTATTGATCGTTTGATCTTTTAGCCGTGTGCGGTGCCCCCCTCCACCATAGTCCACCTCGATAATACTGTAGCGGTGCTTAGGCGAAGCCCTGCGTCGGTAGAACATCATCATCGTCACCAGGCTGTCGTGCTGACAAAACTCTCCCTCAACACTCGGTTGTATCGAAGTTCGAGGGACGTCATCGGGCTGAACGTGTGCTGAACTCGGAGGTGTCATACGTTTGGTACTTGATCGGTCGGATCGTGAAGACGTACGACTACATCAACCGCGTTGTGCTAACGCTTCCGCTTTCGGTCTACGAGGGTACGTGGACAACACTCTCCCCTATGGTTGATATGCATCACCATGATCTTGCGTGTGCGTAGGAATTTTTTTGAAATTACTACGTTCCCCAACAGTGGTATCCGAGCCAGGTTTTATGCTAGATGTTATATGCACGAGTAGAACACAAGTGAGTTGTGGGCGATATAAGTCATACTGCTTACCAGCATGTCATACTTTGGTTCGGCGGTATTGTTGGATGAAGCGGCCCGGACCGACATTACGCGTACGCTTACTGAAAGTGCAACTATCCCTAGGTGGTTTTGGTAATTCATAACAACATATAGCTCATTGAGCTAATGCTATTCCAAGACAAACATTTCAGGAAAGCTCAATGAATGGCATGGCATGGATGATGAAAGTGGATCCCTCAAAATATTAAGGACAAAGGATTGGCTCAAGCTCAAAAGCTCAAGACTCTACATTTTACATTTTAGTGATCGAAGATCACAGTGAGTCTATAGGAAAAGCCAATACTATCAAGAAGGGATTAGGTGTTGCTTAATGAGCCTTTTGCTCCATGTGCTTAGTGATATGCTCCAAAACCCCCCACTACTTTCTCACATCCACATATGACCTAAACCCAAAGTCAAACTCGGCCCTACCGATTCTTTCTATCCGGCGCCACCGAGTTCAGATGTCATAGCCACTGCCACAAACCCTAGGCTAATCGGTTTCGCCGATAGGGATCTCGTTCTCACCGAGATGGGATTGTAATCTCTCTGTTTCCCCTTCGTAACTTTTCGGTCTCACCGAGATTACAATGTAAACTCTCTGTTTCCCTTTTGTAACTTTTTGGTCTCACCGAAAGAGCAAATCGGCCCCACCGAGTTTACCTGACCAGCTCTCTGGTTAGCTTATTACCAAAATCGGTCTCACCGAGTTTGAGTAATCGGTCTCACCGAGATTACGTTTTGCCCTAACCCTAACCAAATCGGTCCTACCGAGATGCATGTCAGTCCTACCGAAAATCCTAACGGTCACTAGGTTTACTAAATCGGTCCGACCGAGTTTGATAATTCGGTCCCACTGAGTTTGGTAAATTGTGTGTAACGGTTAGATTTTGTGTGGAGGCTATATATACCCCTCCACCTTGTCTTCATTCTTAGTGAGAGCCATCAGAACAAACCTACACTTCCAACTTACCAGTTCTGAGAGAGAACCACCTACTCATGTGTTGAGGCCAAGATATTCCATTCCAACCATATGAATCTTGATATCTAGCCTTCCCCAAGTTGCTTTCCACTCAAATCTTCTTTCCACCAAATCCGAATCCTGTGAGAGAGAGTTGAGTGTTGGGGAGACTATCATTTGAAGCACAAGAGCAAGGAGTTCATCATCAACACACCATTTGTTACTTCTTGAGAGTGGTGTCTCCTAGATTGGCTAGGTGTCACTTGGGAGCCTCCGACAAGATTGTGGAGTTGAACCAAGGAGTTTGTAAGGCAAGGAGATTGCGACTTCGTGAAGATCTACCGCTAGTGAGGCAAGTCCTTCGTGGGCGGCGGCCATGGTGGGATAGACAAGGTTGCTTCTTCGTGGACCCTTCATGGGTGGAGCCCTCCGTGGACTCGCAAGCTGTTACCCTCGTGGGTTGAAGTCTCCATCAACGTGGATGTACGATAGCACCACCTATCGGAACCACGACAAAAACATCCGTGTCTCCAATTGCGTTTGAATCCTCCAAACCCTTCCCTTTACATTCTTGCAAGTTGCATGCTTTATTTTCCGCTGCCAATATACTCTTTGCATGCTTGCTTTAATTGTGTGAAGATTGCTTGACTTGTTCAAAGATAGCTAAAATCTGTCAAAGTCTAAAATTGGGAAAAGGTTAGGTTTTTATTGGTCAAGTAGTCTAATCACCCCCCCTCTAGACATACTTCAAGGTCCTACAAGTGGTATCAGAGCTTTGGTCTCCATTTGCTTTGATTTCCATAGCTTTTGGTGGTCATAGCCTTGGTTTCACAACCTAGGAGAGTATGGCGTCTAGCGAGGGAAATTGTCATCGTAGAGGTCCTTACTTTGATGGCACTAATTTTGCTAGTTGGAAGCATAAGATGAAAATGCATATTCTCGGACATAACCCTGCCGTTTGGGCTATTGTGTGTATTGGCTTGCAAGGTGAATTCTTTGATGGGAGAGAACCGAACCGTGAAGCTAGTGCGGAAGAGTTGAAGATGTTGCAATACAACGCTCAAGCTTGTGATATCCTCTTCAATGGATTGTGCCCCGAGGAGTTCAACAAAATCAACCGTCTTGAGAATGCAAAGGAAATTTGGGATACTTTGATTGATATGCACGAAGGTACCGACTCCGTCAAGAAATCCAAGTTGGATGTGCTCCAAAGTCAGCTTGACAACTTCAAGATGAAGGATGGTGAAGGTGTCGCTGAAATGTACTCTAGGCTTGCTCTTATCACAAATGAGATTGCCGGCTTAGGAAGTGAAGAGATGATCGATAGATTCATCATCAAGAAGATCCTAAGAGCATTGGATGGAAAATATGATACCGTGTGCACATTGATCCAAATGATGCCCAATTACAAAGACCTCAAGCCTACGGAAGTCATTGGAAGAATTGTTGCTCATGAGATGTCACTCAAGTATAAGGAGGAACTTCACAACAAGTCGAGTGGTGCTTACAAAGCCTCATGTGAAGCCCCCACATCATCAAGTGAGAAACAAACCTTCAATGAAGAATTGAGCTTAATGGTGAAGAACTTCAACAAATTCTACAAGAGTAGAAGCAAAGAAAGAAGCTCTAAGTCAAGGTCCTACAATGACAAAAGATCTTCTAGTCGAGAGCTTAATTGCTACAATTGTGGGAGACCGGACACTATTCAATGAGTGTACGGCACCCTACAAAAGAAGATAAGATTCTCCCAAGAGAAGAAGTAGAAGAGAAGAATCACCACCAAGAGAGAGAAGAAGTAGAGATGATCGTTATGAACGAAGACCCTCATGGAGAAGCAAGGATTCGGAAAGGAAGGACAAGTCATCAAAGAGCTACACGGAACGAAGACATCAAGACCATGTTGGTGAATGGGTATCCAGCTCCGACTCCGACCATCACTCCGAGAGAAGCTATCACTCCGACTCCAAATACACTCAAGATGAAGGTGTTGCCGGTCTAGCACTTGTGTCAACCAACTCCTATGACATATTTGAATCACCAAATGAAGGAATTGGTAGATGCTTCATGGCCAAAGGTCCTAAGGTAACACACCCCGAGTATGTTGATTTTGATGTTGATGAAGATGACTTGCTAGGTGATGATGATTTACTTGTTGACAACTCTAGTGATGAATACTATGATGAAACGTCAATTAATCATGCTAGTCAAGCTGAAACGAATGACAAGGAGAAAATTGAGCGTCTAACTAAAGAACTAAACACTCTTAAGATAGCTCATGAAACTATCTTTGAAGATCATCGAGAACTTTTAAGGGCTCATGAGAAGTTACGCTTTGAAAAGCTCAATCTTGAGCAAGAGCATGAGTTCCTAAAAGCGATCAATGATGATCTTCGTAAGAAAAGTTCTTCTTACATTGCCAAACGTTTACTCTTATCTACTTACATGCCTCAATTCAAGTCTAGTAACAAGAACAAGAAAGATTCTTCCTCTAGTAGTAACAATAATAATGCTAAATCCAATATTGTTGCTTCTAGTAGTTCTCTTGATTCCACTAATGATCCTCTTAGCCAAGTTACACTTGAGCAAGAAAACAGCTTATTGAAGGGAATTATAGAGAAAGGTGTATACAAGAGTGAGGGAGTTCCGGACTAGGGGTGTCCGGATAGCCGAACTATCATCATCGGCCGGACTCCAAGACTATGAAGATACAAGATTGAAGACTTCGTCACGTGTCCGGATGGGACTTTCCTTGGCGTGGAAGGCAAGCTTGGCGATACGGATATGTAGATCTCCTACCATTGTAACCGACTCTGTGTAACCCTAGCCCTCTCCGGTGTCTATATAAACCTGATGGCTTTAGTCCATAGGACGAACAACAATCATACCATAGGCTTGCTTCTAGGGTTTAGCCTCTTTGATCTCGTGGTAGATCCACTCTTGTAACACACATCATCAATATTAATCAAGCAGGACATAGGGTTTTACCTCCATCAAGAGGGCTCGAACCTAGGTAAAACATCGTGTCCCTTGTCTCCTGTTACCATCCGCCTAGACGCATACAGTTCGGGACCCCCTACCGAGATCCGCCGGTTTTGACACCGACATTGGTGCTTTCATTGAGAGTTCCTCTGTCGTCACCGATAGGCTCGATGGCTTCTTCGACCATCATCAACGACGCAGTCCGTGGTGAGACCTTTCTCCCGGACAGATCTTCAGTGTTCGCGGCTTCGCATCTGCGGGCGATTCGCAGCCATCCGGAGCAGATCGAAGCTTCGCCCCGCCGTCGGGTCAGATTTGGAAGTTTGAACTTCACGGTGACATCCGCGAGGACTTGATCCTCGATGGAGTCGAGCCACACCCGAGCATGCCGCATATCACGCCGAGCATGATTTGGCTCTGCGGCGAGACAGTACCACAGAGCGCGATTTGAACCCGCTCCGATCTTCAATTCGGGCCGGCTGCGCAGATCGGGGCGGATGGCTAGACACGCCTCGGGGGCTGCAACCTCTACGGCGATAGAGCCGAACACTGATCTTGTCCCTCATAAAGCTCGCGACTCCGAGGTACCGGACTCCTTGCCGGACTTTGAACCTCCCGCGCCCCTCCGATCAAATCCGATTGGGCGCCGGTCATGGAGTTCACCGCAGCGGACATCTTTCAACTCTCACCTTTTGGCGACATCTTGAGTTCGCTAAAGTACCTCTCGTTATCAGGAGAGCCCTGGCCGGACTGTGGTCAGGACGGTTGGGATGCGGACGATGAAGAAATTCAAAGCCCACCCACCACCCACTTTGTAGCTCTTTGTCGGCGATCTAACCGACATGCTAGACTACGACTCAAGACATCGGCGGTATGGACGACGATGCCGGAGACGAACAAGAACCAGCGCCTACCGGGCACTGGAAAGCCACCTCATCATATGACATATACATGGTGGATATCCCAAAGGGCCGGAATGGCGAAGGAGCAGAGGAGGATGACCCTCCAAGAAACAGCCCAAGCCAAGGCGTCGTGGCGCCGCTCTAAATCCCGCCACAGCAAGAATGAAGATTCTAGCACTGGAGATAACAATACACCGGACAGTGCCGAAGATAATCCACTCTAGCAAGATCCAGCGCAGGAGGATGGAGATGCCAGCCCTCACGAGAGAGCGGCAGAAGAAGAGGTAGAGGATTATATGCCTCCCTCCGGAGACGAAGCAAGCCTCGACGACGATGAATTAAATCGTGCTCGAGGATCCCGTCGAACAAGAGCGTTTTAAGCGCAGGCTTATGGCCACGGCGAGCAGCCTCAAGAAAAGCAAAGAACAGACTTAGAGCTGATCAGGGATCTGCTAGGCGACGGATGGTGCAGAAGTCCTCGCGTCGAAGAGCATGAGCTCGAACGCCTCTCAAAAGCTACCCTAAGCATAAGCTGCTCCCGATTAGAGGAGAAACTACGAACCCGCATCACCAGGAGACAATACGGTGACCGACCACCCGTGGTCGCGACAGAGAGGCCTCTAGGCCCTTCACTAGAACCGCACCCGGCATCGCTCAAAAAGCACACGGCCACGGGAGCGCTCCGGACCTGCGAGATATATTGGAGGACAAGGCAAGACAATCAAGATCGATCTATGGATCGCGGGCGCCCACGATGCGTGGCGACAACCGTCGCGCGGACCGATAAGTCCGGCGGGCCGAACAAAACAGACAAAGCTCTTTTTCGAGCTCCGTCGTGATATCGCCCGATCTGAGGCGCCGACACCCACTATGCTTCACAGACGAAGTAATGGATCATCAAATCCCGAAGGGTTTAAACCCGTCAATATTGAATCCTATGATGGCACAACAGACCCGCGGTTTGGATCGAAGACTATCTCCTTCACATCCACTTGGCCCGCGGTGACGATCTTCACGCCATCAAATACCTCCCCCTCAAGCTTAAAGGACCAGCCCAACATTGGCTCAACAGCTTGCCAGCAGAGTCAATTGGGAGTTGGGAGGACCTAGAAGCCGCATTCCTCGATAACTTCCAGGGCACTTATGTACGACCACGGACAACGATGACCTAAGCCACATAATTCAGCAGACCCAGACGAATCGGCCGGACAATTCTGGACACGGTTCTTAACCAAGAAAAACCAAATCGCCGATCGTCCGGATCACGGAGGCCCTCGCGGCCTTCAAGCATAACATCTGCGACGAGTGGCTTGCCCGCACCTAGGACAGGAAAAGCGAAATCCATGGCAGCCCTCACATCACTCATGGCCGCTTCTGCGGGTGAGGATAGCTAGCTAGCACGCAGCAACAACCTCAAGTAAAAATTCGCAGTCCGGACTTCAAGGACCCGAAATGGCAGGCAGCGTCGAAACAAAACAAACGCCGATTGCGGCGACAATATTGAGATACGACAATCAATGCCGGATTCAGAGGCTCCAAACCGGTCGTGGAAAAAGCCATTCAAAAGAACTACTCGGGTCCGTCCAATTTGGACCGAATACTCGACCGCTTGTGCGGATACACGGCACCCTCGAAAAGCCAGCTAACCACACCAACAGACTGTTGGGTATTCAAATAGGCAGGCAAGTTAATTGCGAAAACAATGACAAGGGGCTGCATAGCGATGGCGAGGCGAGACCCAACCGACGAACAATAGAGGATGAAGGGTTTCCCCCATAGGTGCGGACGGTGAACATGATATACGAACGCACATACCCAAAAGGGAGCGGAGCGTGCACTCGAGGATGTCTACGCGATGGAGCCAGTTGTTCAAGTTCAATCCATGGTCCTCTGCTGATCACTTTTGACCCGAAGGACCACCCACCGACATCCGCCACGGCGGATTCGCCAGACCGGTCTTAGACCCAATCGTCGATGGATTTCACCTAACGAGTCCCGATGGGCGGCGGCAGCAACTGAACCTGCTTTACCGGGATACGGTCGCGCAAAATGGGCATAGACCCTCAAGGATTAAACCTACCAAAACGACCTTTAAAGGCGTCATACCAGGTGTAAAGCCAATTATACAGGCTCAATTACGGGAAGTGGTCTTGGATCCCGGATAACTTCCGAGCGAGGAGTTAATCTTGACATAGTCCTGTTCATGGCGGCTATCATGCCTTGCTCGGACGCACAGCGCTTGCAAAGTTCAAGCGGTGCCGCACTACACATACCTCAAGCTCAAGATGCCGGGCCCTCGAGGAGTCATCACGGTTAACGGAAACAACGAGCGTTCTCTCCTTGCGGAGGAACATCTGGCTGACTCGCGCGAAGTGCAATGCAGCCTCTTAAGGCAATTCTCGAGTCCGGCCGTTAAGCGGCGGACTCTGACTAAGCGCGCCCGAGTAACTTACAACAAGACCACAGCACGTCCGAGCATCAGCGTAGCGAGGCGGCTAACCCAGCTCTGCGAAACGTCAAAGCAGGTCCTTCCCGTACACCATTGCGCTCTCGAAGATACCATGGGCATGGGGAGAGGGCGACCACGATAAACCCAGATTGCGGCTCAACCACACAGGGGCTCTCAAGTGTGTCGTTCCTTTTCTTTTCTTTTACCTTTTACTTTTTACCCACAGGACTCCATTTTTCAGAGGCCCTGTCCGGCAGCAGACCTGCCGAACTCACGATGCAACAGCCAGGGAAGGATAAAGGCTACAATGAATATATAGGTGGTCTCCATTACGAGCATTTTTTTACACCAATGTGCAGCCTACCCCTGGAGGGGGACATGTTTAACAGTCCCATACCTTGCTTATCGCACTATTTGTATCGTTCTGCATTCATAGCAGCACTTATTGAATAAACAATGCAGCACCTTTTTGCTTATAATTGCATTTCTTTTTCATACATATGTTCATTCACGGCATGTTGCATCCGTACACTTTGGTACGGCTAATATACACCAGGGGCTTATGTTTCCCGCATTATGGTATGATGGAGTCCGAACACTTTCACAAGTGCGGCACCCCGAACTTATAGCACTATATGCATCGGCTCCGAATCATGTCTTGGGTCAATAGTTGGGTTTGCCGGCTCCCATGTTTTGGTACCTTACGTTCGTTATATCGGCTAAGGTAGCTTGGGAGAACCATCGCGATTCTGCCCAGTTGAGCTGGGTTAACGCCTCGATGGAAAGCTAAACTGACCGTCATGATGAGGCGAGAGCCGATCATTGTTCGAGAGGTTTTTGTGAGTCCTTAAAGACTTATGCCGCTTAGGCGAGGGCGGATCTGTCCGGCCAAGGCGTGGATAAGCGCCCCAAATTGACCTTCGAAGACTAGGGCTTCGCGAAATTTAAAATTATAGAATTCTATGGCTAAGTGAGTGTTCAAGCATTATAAGTCCGGTTGCCTTGTTCTGTGTTGGCGCCTCCTAGATGGACCCAAAAATGGGAACAAGAGCGCTCAAGTTTATCCCGAACACCCCAAAGACTCGTGGCATGGGGGTGAAACCCGACGACTTGCCATCTCTCGATTTGATAAACAGCCGCACGAGAAGGTAATATTTTAAATTAACAAGCGTTGCTTAGCGCATATGAACTAAGTTTTCAGCGCAGGATAACAAAATGCGAGTCTACTCAAATATTACATCTTTGGAGCACTCACCGCAATAGTGCAGGCGCCCTTGAGACACTCTTATAATACATCTCGGCGATGCGATGCTCCTTGCCCTCTGGTGGCGGGTTTGTCACGAGCTTGGGCATCCATCTTTCCCAGTGCACCTTTGCGGGCAAGGTCCCGACAGGCACCCTCAATACAAGCGGAATGCTTGATGACTTCTACTGCAGACACGCATCCATCGGCCACCGCTTGCAGGCGAAGTAGCTCCCGGGCATGGCCTCCTTGAGCCACAGCGAACTATGAGGCCCTTCATGGCTGTTCGGCCGCCTTGTGGAGCTCGACCAGCTGCTTCACTGGTCGCTAAGGGGCACGGATGTCCGCCTCGGCATCTTGAGACTAGAAGACCTTCTCCTCGAGCTCCCTCCTCGGCCCAGTAGAATGCGGCAGCATCGGACACGCTGCAAGGAAGATCTGCGAACGCTCCTCGAGAGCTCCGAATTCGGGTAAGCAACAGGTAATTAACACTCACATGCTTACTTTGCATGAAAATTGCCTTACCCGCTGCTATTTTCTTCACGCCTCAACCTCTGGAGGGCCTTGTGAAGCTTGGCCTTAGCGGCTTTGGCACTCTCAAGAGCCGTTGTAAGCTCGAGACTCTCGAGTCTTGAGTCACGCTCAAGCTCTCATGTTTTTTCACGAGATCCCGGAGCTCTTGCTGTACCTCCGCCACCAGTGCCTCCTACTTCTCTCGCTCGGTCGCCTATGTCAGCGCATTACGTTCGGCTGCCACCGCCTCCTTGAGATCGCCACCTCGTTAGTGGCCCCTACAATACCACGTTATCCTTGTCATTTTCTTGCAACCAAATCCTTTTCTCAGAAGGTACAATTTTCATAAGGTATTACTCACCTTCTTTTCCTCGAGCTGCTTCTTGGCATGGCCGAGCTCGTTCTCGGACCTTCGAGGTTTTCCTTCAAAGTATTGACCTCCATGATCGGTCTTGGCGGAGAGTCGGCAAGACCTTATGCAATCCCATATTGACATATTCTTTATGACTCCTGCGTTTATCTTTCTAAAGATCCTCAGTCCGGCTTTTCCTTCCGAACACCGAACCGAGCATCAGGTACTACTGTCTATGCGGTATCATTTTACATATATTGAAATTCTTACCTCAAAGCCTATTAGAAGGCTGCTGCAGGCTTCGGTCAGCCCGCTCTTGGCGAGCTGAACCTTCTGAATCACCGCACTCATAACAGTGCGGTGTTCCTCTTGATGGGCGCCGTTGGCGCCTCCAGCAAATATCCGTACCTCAATTGGGCGGAGGCAGTGGCGTCGCATGATCTTGCCCTTCTTACAAAGGGTCGCCGCGGACTCGGAGCCACTATGGCCTCCGGGGCTGAGTCCGGTGCAAAGTCCGGGAGGGTGTCCTGTGACACCTTCGGGGCCTCCTCCTCCTGGTGGGTCCTTTTCTGGGATCCCACCTCGGCGTCGTCCGCGGCACGGGGGGTGGAGGCAGTCGGAAGGGAATCCATATCCGACGCACCCAAGGACCCGCTCGATGAAACGGGAAGATCATCCTTGGGCGGACTGCAGGGTTGTATGCGGCATTAGAAAGACATTATGTGGCGAAAAGAAAAAACTTTGAAGTTATTCGGGAGTCCGGATACTTACGATCTCGCCAGGGGCTTGGCCCTTGGAGGCCAGTCCTCGTCATCATCACTAGCGTTGGCAGAGCAGTCCGGGGGAAGAGTTTTTCCCTTCTTGGACCCTTCGGCCTCCCTTGTTTGGGAGGCCTTCCTTTTCCCTCCCGGGGAGAGGCTCTTCTTCTCCTCCTCGCCTTGGTGGGAGAGTTGGCCTCGATTCATCATCCGATAGCACCTGGCAGGAACTCTTCGAGTCCCGTGGCCGTCTTCTTGGCCTTCTTATCCGGCACCACGTGGGGTGCGAACCAGCAACCCGTTAGGCGGGCGTCCGCTGGGTCCTCGGCAATGGGGCGGACAGATAGTCCGTTCGGCCTTCGCCGACCATTCCTATCAAAGGTAAAGGGAGTTTAGATCCGCATAGAGCCAAATTATGGAAAACAAGTGGTGAAATCACTTACCTCGTCGGCCTGGGCGCTGGCGGAATCCGCGATCTTGATGGCGGATGCGGGAGCTTCGGCGCCTTGAGCAGCACCTTCCGGACATCTTCGTGCGAAGTGTCGAAGAGCCCGCTCAGAGTGCAGTGCTGCACCGGATCAAACTCCCACATGTTGAAGCCCGTGGCTGGCAGCGGAGAATCCGGTGGATGAGCATGACCTGACTACGTTGACAAGCTTGAGCTTCTTGTCCACCAGCTTACGGATACGGGCTTGAGTCGGTCAGCTCCTCGAATCCCCCAAATCCGGCCACTCTCTTTCCGAGGAGGTGAGCGTGTAGGGATGCAGATCTGAATTGGGGGCGCTGCCCAATCAAGTCACAGCGGCTCGGTGATGTAGAACCACCCGATTGCCACCTTGATGGTTTCCACGAAAGTGCCCTCCGGCCACGTAACGTGGGACATCCTACCCACCATGGCAACTCCGCACTCCGCTTGGCTGCCCTTCACAACCTTGACGACACTTAAGGTCTTGAGCCACAAGTCAAAGTGGGGCTGGATGCAGAGGAAGGCCTCACCTGACGATAAACGCCGAGATGTTGAGGATGAAATTCGGGTCGGATCATGGAAATCTAGGCCGTAGTAGAACATGAGCCCCGGACAAAGGGATGAAGGGAAGCCCAGTCCGTGGAGAAATGGGGAAGAAATACTACCCTCTCATGGGGCACTGGGTTGGGGCGAGCTCTCCCTAGTCGGGAGCCGATCGCGCGATGTTGTTGGACAAATATCCGGCGTCGCAGCTTCTGGATCTGCCCCTCCGTGACGGAGGAGGCCATCCACTGCCTCCGCTCCGGACATAGTTGGAGAAGGTTGAGGTAAGAAGTGCGGACTTGGGCGCTGGAGCTCGAGTTCATGGAGATGGATAAGCCAAGGAGGAATAAGGCGCAGGTAAAAGGGTTGGATCTTTATCCCTTATATGGTAGGACAAAAACATGTGTCCCCGCCGCTGGTAAAACTTCGCTTATCCCCCAAGCGTCACAATCAATGGCGCGGTTGGGTTACCATGTCCGTATTGATGGGAATCCGGAATAAGGGGAACACGATCTACGCTTGAAAAGGCGTGCCAAGGAGACCGCCTCGCTAACGCGCGGAGGTGGAACAATAAAAAGCAGTAAAGGCTTGGTAATGGCATGGCGTCACGCCACTAAATACATCAGCAAATTGAACTTGTGTAATATTATCTCTCTACGGTGGTGCGTGGAATTTATCTTTGCGAGAGCGGACACTATCCCGGTGTTCACAATCTTCTATAAATTATCCGGAGGAAGAACCCGCCTTGCAATGCCGAAGACAATATGTGTGCGGACTAAATCGTCATTGAAGCCTGGTTCAGGGGCTACTAAGGAGTTCGGACTAGGGGGGTGTCCGGATAGCGAACTATCATCATCGGCGGACTCCAAGACTATGAAGATACAAGATTGAAGACTTCGTCCCGTGTCGGATGGGACTTTCCTTGGCGTGGAAGGCAAGCTTGGTGATACGGATATCACGTGTCAGATTCGAAGGATTCCTACACCAACTAGTGAGGAAGCTAATAATGATGATCATGAAACTTGAGATCAACACTACTGCTCGAACCTCAGTGGTCATTGACGAGTGCGATCCGTGCAGAGTGGTACAAGAATCCTGTTCTAGAAGTCATGTTACTAGACCATGATGAACCTCTGAACTATGAGGAAGCAATGATGAGCCCTGATTCCGCAAAATGACTTAGAAGCCATGAAATCTGAGATGGGATCCATGTATGAGAACAAAGTGTGGACTTTGATTGACTTGCCCAATGATCGAAAGCCATAGAGAATAAATGGATCTTCAAAAAGAAGACTAGCGCTGATGGTAATATTACTTGTCTACAAAGTTCGACTTGTTGCGCAAAGGTTTCGATAAGTTCAAGGAGTTGACTACGATGAGACCTTCTCACCAGTGAGCGATGCTTAAGTCTATCACGAATCATGTTAGCAATTGTCGTGATTTTATGATTATGAAATCCGGCAAATGTATGTCAAAACTACATCCCTTAATGGATTTCTTAAATAAGAGTTGTATATGATGCAACCAAAAGGTTTTATCGGTCCTAAAGGTGCTAACAAAGTGTACAAGCTCCAGTGATCCATTTATGGATGGTGCAAGCCTCTGGGAATTGGAATATACGCTTTGTTAGTGTGATCAAAGCATATGGTTTTATCACGGACTTTTGGAGAAGCCTTGTATTACAAGAAAGTAGTGGGAGCTACATGGCATTTCTAATATTATATGTGGATGACATATTGTTGATTGGAAATAATACTGTAATTTCGGATAGCAACAAGATACTTGAATAAGAATTTTCAATGAAGAAAGACCTCGGTGAAGCTGCTTATATATTGGGCATCAAGATCTATAGAGATAGATCAAGACACTTAATTGGACTTCACAAAGAAGCATACCTTGATAAAGTTTTGAAGAAGTTCAAAATGGATCGGTGAAGAAAGGGTTCTTGCACGTGTTACAAGGTGTGAAGTTGAGCGGACTCAATGCCTCACCACTTGAGAAGATAGAGAGAAAACGAAAGTCATTCCCTATGCCTCGACCATAGGTTCTATCATGTATGCAATGTTGCAAACCGGACACGATGTGTGCCTTGCTATAAGTTTAGCAGGAGGTACCAAAGTAATCCGGGAGTGAATCCTTGGACAGTGGTCAAGAACATCCTAAAGCCTTGAAAAGGACTAAGGATATGTTTTCGCTTATGGAGGTGACAAAGAGCTTGTCGTAAATGGTTACGTCGATGCAAGCTTTGACACCGATCCGGATAAGCTCTAAGTCACAAACCAGATAATGTGATTTCTATTGAATGGTGGAGTTGTATGGTTGAGTGCAGTTCCAAGCGAGGAGTCGTGGCGGGATCTACGTGTAAAAGCGAATACATAGCTGCTTCGCAGCAAACAAATGAAGGAGTCTGGATGAAGGAGTTCATATCCGATCTAGGTGTAACAACACCAGCATCGGGTCCAATGAAAATCTTTGTGATAATACTGGAGCAATAGCCTTGGCAAAGGAAACCAGATTTCACGAGAGAACCAAACACATCAAGAGACACTTCAATTCCATCTGCGATCAAGTCAAGGAGGGAGACATAGAGATTTGCAAAATACATAACGGATCACAGATGTTGCGAGACCCATCGACTAAGCCTCTTCCACGAGCAAAACATGATCGGCACCAAGACTCCATGGGTGTTAGAATCATTACTATGTAACCTGAATTATTGACTCTAGTACAAGTGGGAGGCTGCGTAAAATATGCCTTAGAGGCAATAATAAAGTTGTTATTTATAGTTTCTTGTATCATGATAAATGTTTATTATTCATGCTAGACTTGTATGTTACCTGAAACTTAGTACATGTATGAATACATAGATATAATGCAGTGTCCCTATTATGCCTCTATTTGACTAGCTCGCTAATCAAAGATGGTTGAATTTCTTACCATAGACATGTGTTGTCATTTGATGAGCGGGATCACATCATTAGGGAATGATGTGATGGAAAGACCCATCCGCTAGCCTAGCATAATGATTGTTAAGTTTTATTGCTATTGCTTTCTTCATGACTTATACATATTCCTCCGACTAATGAGATTATGCAACTCCGAATACGGGAGGAACATCTTGTGTGCTATCAAACATCACAGCGTAACTAGGTGATTATAAAGATGCTCTCTGGTGGCTCAACAAGGTGTTTGTTGGGTTGGCATAGATCGAGATTAGGATTTGTCACTCAATTATCGGAGAGGCATCTGCCCTTCTCGGTAATGCACATCACTATAAGCCTTGCAAGCAATGTGACTAATGAGTTAGTTCTGGGATGGCGATTACTTAACGAGTAAAGAGACTTGCTTACGTGCGAGATTGAACTAGGTATGAGGATACAACGCTATCAAATCTCAGTGCAGAATACATATCTGATGACAAAGGGAATGATGTAGTTGTCATATGATTTGTGGAATAAAGATCTTTGTAAAATATGTAGGAACCAATATGAGCATCCGGGTTCCTGTAGTTGTTAATGACCGAGATGTCTCATCAATATCTACATAGTTCTCGAACTTAGTAGGGTGCTTAAAACTTAACGTTGATGACAATTTGTATTGTGAGTTATGTGTTTTGGTGACGAAGTTTGTTAGAGTCCCGATGAGATCCGGGACATGACGAGGAGTCTCAAAATGAATACAGAGGTAAAGATTCATATATTGTGGTGAGTATTGGGACATCGAGAATGGTTCCGACCGATTGAATTATTTCTTCGAGATGCGAGGGATTACTGGAACCCCGGGGAAGTGTTGGGCCTATATGGGCCTAAAGGAGAGATAGTGAAGGAAATATGCCCTAGAGGCAATAATAAAGTTATTATTTATTTCCTTATTCTCATGATAAATGTTTATTATTCATGCTAGAATTGTATTAACCTGAAACATAATACATGTGTGAATACATAGACAAATAGAGTGTCACTAGTATGCCTCTACTTGACTAGCTTCGTTCATCAAAGATGGTTATGTTTTCTAGCCATAGACATGAGTTGTCATTTGATTAACGGATCACACCATTAGGAGAATGATGTGATTGACTTGACCCATTCCCTTAACTTAGCACTTTCGATCGTTTAGTATGTTGTCATTGCTTTCTCCATGACTTATACATGTTCCTATGACTATGAAGTTATACAACTCCGTTAATGGGAGGAACACTTTGTGTGCTACCAAACGTCACAACGTAACTGGGTGATTATAAAGGTGCTCTACAGGTGTCTCTGAAGGTACTTGTTGGGTTGGCGTATTTCGAGATTAGGATTTGTCACTCCGATTGTCGGGAGAGGTATCTCCGGCCCTCTCGGTAATGCACATCACTTAAGCCTTGCAAGCATTGCAACTAATGAGTTAGTTGCGGATGATGTATTACTGAGCGAGTAAAGAGATTTCTGCTGTAACGAGATTGAACTAGGTATTAAGATACTGACGATCGAATCTCGGACAAATAACATACCGATGACAAAGGAACGCATTATGTTGTTATCGTCTCGGCAGATAAAGATCTTAAGTAGAATATGTAGGAGCCAATATGAGCATCCTGGTTCCGCTATTGGTTATTGGCCCAGGAGACGTGTCTCGGTCGTGTCTATAGTTCTTGAACCCGTGGAGTCCATGAAAGCTTAAAGTTTTCGATGATAGTTATATTATGAGTTTATATGTTTTGATGTACTAAAGGTAGCTCGGAGTCCCGGATGTGATCACGGACATGACAGGAGTCTCGAAATGGTCGAGACATGAAGATTGATATATTGGAAGCCTATGTTTGGATATGGGAAGTGTTAGGGTAAAATCGGGATTTTTCTTAAGATGCAAAGATTACTGGAACCCCGGGAGCTTAATAGGCCATAGTGGGCCTTAGTGAAGGGGAGGCAGTTGCAGGTGAGGCCGGTGTGCTCTCCCCTAGTCGAGATAGGACAAGGAGAGGGGCGGCGCCTCTATTCCTCTCCCTCCTCCTCCTCTTTCCCCCTCCTCCTAGTCCCTACATGGAAAGGGAGGGAGTCCTACTCCGGTGAAGAGAGGACTCATCTGTGGCGCCCCCTCTTGGTCGGCCGCACTCTCCCCTTGCTTCTTTATGTCTGAGGCAGGGCACCCTGAGACACAACTATTGATCGTTTGATCTTTTAGCCGTGTGCGGTGCCCCTCCACCATAGTCCACCTCGATGTCATTTGTGGCGGTGTTTGGCGAAGCCACTCGCCGGTGGGAACATCATCATCGCTACCGCCAGTCGTGGTTGACAAAACTCTCCTCAACACCTCGGTGTATCGGAGTTCGAGGGGGCGTCATCGGGCTGAGCGATGTCTGCTGAACTTCGGAGGTGTCATACGTTTGGTACTTGATCGGTCCGGATCGTGAAGACGCGTCGACTACATCAATCACAAGCAGCTAACGCTTCCGCTTCGGTCTCTACGGTACGTGGACAACACTCTCCCCTATGGTTGATATGCATCACCATGATCTTGCGTGTGCGTAGGAATTTTTTGAAATTACTACGTTCCCCCATGATGGTATCCAAGGCAGGTTTTATGCTAGATGTTATATGCACGAGTAGAACACAAGTGAGTTGTGGGCGATATAAGTCCTCTTGCTTACGAGCATGTCATACTTTGGTTCGGTGATATTGTTGGATGAAAATGGGGCCAGACCGACATTAAATGCAACTT
Source organism: Aegilops longissima (assembly GCA_021605205.1). NCBI lineage: Eukaryota > Viridiplantae > Streptophyta > Magnoliopsida > Poales > Poaceae > Aegilops > Aegilops longissima. The sequence goes on from JAHIAM010006776.1 coordinate 23,331, forward strand.
CTTTGAAAGTGCAACTATCCCTAGGTGGTTTTGGTAATTCATAACAACATATAGCTCTATTGAGCTAATGCTATTCCAAGACAAACATTTCCAGAAAGCTCAATGAATGGCATGGCATGGATGATGAAAGTGGATCCCTCAAAATATTAAGAATGAAAAGATTGGCTCAAGCTCAAAAGCTCAAGACTCTACATTTTACATTTTAGTGATCGAGATCACAGTTGAAGTCTATAGGAAAAGCCAATACTATCAAGAAAGGATTAAGTGTTGCTTAATGAGCCTTTGCTCCATGTGCTTAGTGATATGCTCCAAAACCCCCACTACTTTCTCACATCCACATATGACCTAAACCAAAAGTCAAGCCGGCCCTACCGATTCTTTCTATCCAAAGCCACCGAGGTTGAGGATGTCATAGCCACTGCCACAAACCCTAGGCTAATCGGTTTAATACGATAGTTCAATTCTCACCGAGATGGGATTATAATCTCTCATTTCCTTCGTAACTTTTAGGTCTCACCGAGATTACAATGTAAACTCTCCGTTTCCTTTTGTAACTTTTTGGTCTCACCGAAAGAGCAAATCGCATTACCAAAGGTTACTACGACCAGCTCCCGGTTAGCTTATTACCAAAATCGGTCTCACCAGAGTTTGAGTAATCAGTCTCACCGAGATTACGCTTTTACCCTAACCCTAACCAAATCGGTCCTACCGAGATGCATGTCGAGTCCTCAAAGAAAATCCCTAACGGTCACTAGGTTTATTAAATCGGTCAGAATAGGAGTTTGATAATTCGGTCCCACCGAGTTTAATTAAATTGTATGTATAGATTGAATTTTGTGTGGAGGCTATATATACCCCTCCACCTTGTCTTCATTCTTAGTGAGAGCCATCAGAACAAACCTACACTTCCAACTTACCAGCTTAGAGAAGACCACCTCACTCATGTGTTGAGGCCAAGATATTCCATTCCAACCATATGAATCTTGATCTCTGGCCTTCCCAAGTTGCTTTCCACTCAAATCTTCTTTCCACCAAATCAAGATCACATGTGAGAGAGTTGAGTGTTGGGGAGACTATCATTTGAAGCACAAGAGCAAGGAGTTCATCATCAACACACCATTTGTTACTTCTTGGAGTGGTGTCTCCTAGATTGGCTAGGTGTCACTTGAGGAGCCTCCAGAGCAAGATTGTGGAGTTGAACCAAGGAGTTTGTAAAGGCGAGGAGATTGCGATGCCGTGAAGATCTACCGCTAGTGAGGCAAGTCCTTCGTGGGCGCAGGCCATGGTGGGATAGACAAGGTTGCTTCTTATTGGACCCTTCATGGGTGGAGCCCTCAGTGGACTCGGCAAGAACGTTACTCCTACGTGGGTTGAAGTCTCCATCAGCGTGGATGTCACGATAGTACCACCTATCGGAACCACGACAAAAACATCCGTGTCTCAATTGCGTTTGAATCCTCCAAACCCTTCCCTTTACATTCTTGCAAGTTGCATGCTTTATTTTCCGCTGCCAATATACTCTTTTGCATACTTGCTTTAATTGTGTGAAGATTGCTTGACTTGTTCAAAGATAGCTAAAATCATCCAAAGTCTAAAATTGGAAGAAAGGTTAGGTTTTTATTGGTCAAGTAGTCTAATCACCCCCTCTAGACATACTTCAAGGTCCTACAAGTGGTATCGTGAGCTTTGGTCTCCATTTGCTTTGATTTCCATAGCTTTTGGTAGTCATATTGTTGGTTTCACAACCTAGGAGAGTATAGGCTGTCTAGCGAGGGAAATTGTCATCGTAGAGAGTCCTTACTTTGATGGCACTAATTTTGCTAGTTGGAAGCATAAGATGAAAATGCATATTCTCGGACATAACTCCTAGCTGCTTGGGCTATTGTGTGTATTGGCTTGCAAGGTGAATTCTTTGATGGGAAGAGCACCGAACCGTGAAGCTAGTCGCGGAAGAGTTGAAGATGTTGCAATACAGCGCTCAAGCTTGTGATATCCTCTTCAATGGATTGTGCCCCTTGGAGTCTTCAACAAAATCAAGCGTCTTGAGAATGCAAAGGAAATTTGGGATACTTTGATTGATATGCGAGAAGGTGCCGACTCCGTCAAGAAATCCAAGTTGGATGTGCTCCAAAGTCAACTTGACAACTTCAAGATGAAGGATGGTGAAGGTGTCGCTGAAATGTACTCTAGGCTTGCTCTTATCACAAATGAGATTGCCCGGCTTAGGAAGTGAAGAGATGATCGATAGATTCATCATCAAGAAGATCCTAAGAGCATTGGATGGAAAATATGATACTGTGTGCACATTGATCCAAATGATGCCCCAATTACAAAGACCTCAAGCCCTCTGGAAGTCATTGGAAGAATTATTTGCTCATGAGATGTCACTCCAAGTATAAGGAGGAACACAACAACAAGTAAATTAATTGCTTACAAAGCCCTCATGTTAAAGCCCCCACATCATCAAGTGAGAAACAAACCTTCAATGAAGAATTGAAGCTTAATGGTGAAGAACTTCAACAAATTCTACAAGAGTAGAAGCAAGAAAAGAAGCTCAAAGTCAAAGGTCCTACAATGACAAAAGATCTTCTAGTCGAGGCGCCAATGCTATAATTGTGGGGACACGGACACTATTCAATTGTCTGACACCCTACCAAAGAAGATAAGATTCTCCCAACAGAAGAAGTAGAAGAAGAATCACCACCAAAGAGAGAAGAAGAAGAGATGATAGTTATGAGCGAAGACCCTCATGGAGAAGCAAGAGGATTAGGAAGGAAGGACAAGTCATCAAAAGAGCTACACGAACTAAGACATCAAGACCATGTTGGTGAATGGGTATCGACTCCCGACTTCGACCATCACTCCGAGAGAAGCTATCATCCGACTCCAAATACACTCAAGATGAAGGTGTTGCCGGTCTAGCACTTGTGTCAACCAACTCCTATGACATATTTGAATCACCAAATGAAGGAATTGGTAGATGCTTCATGGCCAAAGGTCCTAAGGTAACACACTTTAGTATGTTGATTTTTTGATGTTGATGAAGATGACTTGCTAGGTGATGATGATTTGCTTGTTGACAACTCTAGTGATGAATACTATGATGAAGCGTCAATTAATCATGCTAGTCAAGCTGAAGCGAATGACAAGGAGAAAATTGAGCGTCTAACTAAAGAACTAAACACTCTTAAGATAGCTCATGAAACTATCTTTGAAGATCATCGAGAACTTTTAAGGGCTCATGAGAGAATTACGCTTTGAAAAGCTCAATCTTGAGCAAGAGCATGAGTTCCTAAAAGCGATCAATGATGATCTTAAACAAGAAAAGTTCTTCTTACATTGCCAAGCGTTTACTCTTATCTACTTACATGCCTCAATTCAAGTCTAGTAACAAGAACAAGAAAGATTCTTCCTCTAGTAGTAATAATAATAATGCTAAATCCAATATTGTTGCTTCTAGTAGTTCTCTTGATTCCACTAATGATCCTCTAGCCAAGTTACACTTGAGCAGAAAACAGCTTATTGAAGGGAATTATAGAGAAAGGTGTATACAAGAGGAGGGAGTTCCGACTAGGGTGTCCTGACAGTCGAACTATCATCGGCCGGACTCCAAGACTATGAAGATACAAGATTGAAGACTTCACGGTCCCGGATGGGACTTTCCTTGGCGTGAAGGCAAGCTTGGCGATACGGATATGTAGATCTCCTACCATTGTAACCGACTGCGGTAACCCTAGCCCCTCTCTGTCTATATAAACTCGATGGCTTTAGTCCATAGGACTAACAACAATCATACCATAGGCTTGCTTCTAGGGTTTAGCTCTTTGATCTCGTGGTAGATCCACTCTTGTAACACACATCATCAATATTAATCACAGACATAGGGTTTTACCTCCATCAAGAGGGCTCGAACCTAGGTAAAACATCGCGGTCCGTCTCCTCGTTACCATCCGCCTAGACGCATGCCTGGGACCCCTACCCGAGATCCGCCGTTTTGACACCGACATTGGTGCTTATGAGAGTTCCTCTGTCGCCATCGATAGGCTCGGCGGCTTCTTCGACCATCATCAACGACGAAGTCGTGGTGAGACCTTTCCCGACAGATCTTCAGATTCGCGGCCAAGACCGGCCGATTCGGCCATCCGAGCAGATCGAAGCTACTGGCCGCCGTGTCAGATTTGAAGTTTGAACTTCACGTACATCCGCTGGGACTTGATCCTCGGCGGAGTCGAGCCATACCGAGCATGCCGACCGCCACGCCGAGCATGATTTGGCTCGCAGCCGGACAGACCGAGGTCAAGATTTGAACCCGCCTCCGATCCAATTCGGAGCCGCCGCAGATCGGGACGATGGCAGACACCGCCGGGGCTGCAACCCCACGGCGATAGAGCCGAACACCGATCTTGTCCTCATAAAGCTCGCGACCGAGGTAACGGACCTTGCCGGATTCTTGAACCTCCCGCTCCGATCAAATCCGATTGGGCGCCGGTCATGGAGTTCACCAGCGACATCTTTCAATCCTCACCTTTTGGCGCATCTTGAGTTCGCTAAAGTACCTCTCGTTATCGAGAGCCCCGGCCGGATCGGTGGTCGTGGATTTGTTGGGATGCGACGATGAAGAAATTCAAAGCCCACCCACCACCCACTTTGTAGCTGCCGACGATCTAACCGACATGTTAGACTACGACCAAGACATCGACGTATGGACGACGATGCCGGAGACGAATAAGAACCAGCGCCTACGGCACCGGAAAGCCACCTCATCATATGACATATACATGGTGGATATCCCAAAGGACGGAATGCGATGGCGAACAGAGGAGGATGACCCTCCAAGAACAGCCTAAGCGCCAAGCGCGGCCAAGGCCATTTAAATCCCGCCACAAAGAAGAATGAAGATTCGCATCGAGATAACAATACACCTGACAAAGGCCAAGATAATCCACTCTAGCAAGATCCAGCCGCAGAGGATGGAGATGCCAGCCTCACGAGAGAGCATGTAAGAAGAGGTAGAGGATTATATGCCCTCCTCCGAGGACGAAGCAAGCCTCGACGACGATGAATTGTCGGTTCGAGGATCCCGCTTTAACAAGAGCGCTTTTAGACGAGGCTTAGGCCACGGCGAGCAGCCTCAAGAAAAGCAAAGAACAGCTTAGAGCTGATCAGATCTGCTAGACGACAGATGGATCAAGTCTCGCGTCAAGAGCATGAGCTCAACGCCTCCAAAGTTACCCTAAACGCAAGCTGCTCCCCGATTAGAGGAGAAGGCTTACGAACCCGCATCAGAGACAATACGGCCGACCGACCACCCGGTCGCGACAGAGAGGCCTCTAGGTTCTTCACTAGAACCGCACTCGCACGCTCAAAAAGCACACGCTGCTGTGGGAACGCCCGGATTCGCGATATATTGGAGGACAAGGCAAGACAATCAAGATCGATCTATGGATCGCGGGTTTCCACAAGACGCGGATTTACAACCGCCGCTGACGACAGAAGTCCGCCGGGTCAATAAAAATGTAAAAGTTCTTTCGAGTTCGTCGATATATCCCAAGACAGAGGCCAAGACACCCACTATGCTTCACGCACGGAAGTAATGGATCATCAAACTCAAGGGTTTAAACCCGTCAATATTGAACTTATGATGGCACAACACCCCGCTTTGGATCAAGACTATCTCCTTCACATCCACTTGGCTCAGGTGACGCATCTTCACGCCATCAAATACCTCCCCTGCTTAAAGGACCAGCCCAACATTGGCTCAACAACAGCCCAACAGAGTCAATTGGAGTTGGGAGGACCTAGAAGCCGCATTCCCGATAACTTCCTGTGGCACTTATGTACGCATCACCGCACAATCGATGACCTAAGCACATAATTCAGCAGCTGCATTTAATCGCCGACAATTCGACACGGTTCTAACCAAGAAAACCAACCGATCGTCCGATGCGAGGTCCTCGCTGCCTTCACATAACATCTCACGACGAGTGGCTTGCCCGACCTAGGACAGAAAAATAAATCCATGGCAGCCTCACATCACTCATGACCCGCTACGGTGAGGATAGCTGGCTAGCACGCAGCAACAACCTCAAGAAAAATTCGCAGTCCGACTTCAAGGACCGAAATGGCAGGCCGCTGGCCGAACAAAAACAAACGCCGATTAACGGCGCATAATATTGAGGATATGACAATCAATGGATTCAGAGGCTCCAAACCCGTCGAAAAGCCATTCAAAAGAACTACTCCGGTCCGCTCAATTTGGACCGAATATCGACCGCTTAAAGCGAGATACATCAGACCTCAAAAGGCTTAACCACACCAACAGACCGTTGGTATTAAGTGCAAGTTAATTGCCAAAACAATGACAAGGGGCTGTATAGCGATGACGAGGACGCAGACCCAACCGACGAACAATAGAGGATGTATGGTTTCATAGGTGCGGACGGTGAATATGATATACGCACATACCCAAAAGGGAGCGGAAGGCACTCGTGGATGCTCCACGCCGATGGAGCCACGGCTCAAGTTCAATCCATGGTCCTCCGCCTCATCACTTTTGACCGAAGGGACCACTCCACCAAAGATCCGCCACGGCGGATTCGGCCAGACCGTCTTAGACCCAATCGCTTATGGATTTCACCTAACCAGTCCTGATGGATTTGCGGCAAGAATTTCCGAACTGCACTGTGGATACAAAGGCGAAATGGGCATATAGACCCTCAAGGATTAAACCTACCAAAACGACCTTTAAAGGCGCTATACCAGGTGTAGAAGCCAATTGTATGTGCTCAATTACACAGAAGTGGTCTTTGATCCCGGATAACTTCCGGGCGAGGAGTTAATCTTCGACATAGTCCTGCCCGCAGTCTATCATGCCTTGCTCGGACGCATCAGGCTTGCAAAGTTCAACGCGTGCCGCATACACATACCTCAAGCTCAAGATGCCAGCCCTCGAGGAGTCATCACTTAACGGAAACATCGAACGCTCTTCCGCACGGAGGAACATACAGCGCTCGCGCGTATGCAATGCAGCCTCTTAAGGCATTTTCTCGAGTCCGCCGCGCCGCCGGATAACGCTTCGAGTAACTTACAACAAGACCACCGGCACGCCCGAGCATCGCCAGAGCAAAGGCGGCCCCAACCCCACCCCGCTAAACGCCAGCAGGTCCTTCCTGCATAACCATTGCGCCTCAAGATACCATGGGCATGGGGAGAGGGGCACACCACGATAAACCTGGGCATGCGCTCAACCACACCAGGGCTCTCAAGTGTGTCGCCCTTTTCTTTTACCTTTTACTTTTACCCACAGACTCCATTTTCAGAGGTTCTCGGCCCCAGCAGCAGCACTGCCTAACTCACGATGCAACAGCCAGGAAGGATAAAGGCTACAATGAATATATAGGTGGTCTCCATTAAGCATTTTTACACCAATGTGCAGCTTACTGAGGGGGACATGTTTAACAGCCCCATACCTTGCTTATCGTGACTATTTGTATCGCTCGCATTCATAGCAGCACTTATTGAATAAACAATGCAGCACCTTTTTGCTTATAATTGCATTTCTTTTTCATACATATGTTCATTCACGGCATGTTGCATCCATACTTTGGTACGGCTAATATACACCAGGGCTTATGTTTCCCGTGATTATGGTATGATGGAGTCCGAACACTTTCACAAGTGCGCACCGAACTTATAGCACTATATGCATCGCCCGAATCATGTCTCAATAGTTGGGTTTGCCCGGCTCCCTATGTTTTGGTACCTTACGCTCTATATATCGCTAAGGTAGACCGGGAGAACCATCGCGATTCCGCCTCATTGAGCCGGGTTAACGCCTGGAGAAAGCTAAACTGACCGCTGCGATGAGGCGATTGGATTAACACCCTAGTTCACATCAATGTGACCAACACCCAAAGGGTTTACTAGAGTCAATAATCTAGTTCACATCGCTATGTGATTAACACCCAAAGAGTACTAAGGTATGATCATGTTTTGTTGAGAGAAAGTCAACGGGCCCCACATTCAGAGCCAGTATTTTGCAAATATTCTATGTCTACAATGCTCGCACTGCTACTCTAGCTAATTGTCCCACTTTCAATATGTATCCAGATTGAGACTTAGAGTCATCCTGATCTGTAAAAAGCTTGCATCGATGTAACTTTTACACGGGCCTTTTATCACTCCATAATTGAGAAATATTTTTAGTCCTCACTAAGGATGTTCTTGACCAATGTCCAAGGATCATTTTAGATCACTATTGTACCCACTTGCCAAATTCAGCAAGGTATACAATAGGTCCGGTACATAGATAATACTTTATAGAACCTATGACGAGGCATAGGAATGACTTTCATTCTCTTTTCTATTTTCCCGGGTCGGGATTTGAGTCTTACTCAATTTCACACCCTTGCAACAAAGAACTTTTCTTTGACTGCTCCATTTTGAACTACTTCAAAACCTTGACAAGGTATGTATTTATTGAAAACTTATCGCCTTGATCTATCCAATAGATCTTGATGCTCAATATGTAAGCAGCTTCACCGAGGTCCTTTCTTGAAAAACTCCTTTCAAATACTCCTTTATGCTTCAGAAAATTCTACATTATTTCCGATCAACAATATGTCATTCACATATACTTATCGAAATGCGAGTGCCCCACCACTTTCTTGTAAATACAGTTCTAAAAGTCCAGATAAAACCATATGCTTTGATCAACCATCAAAGCGATATTCCAACTCCAGAGGTTGCACTGCACATAAATTGATCCGGAGCTTGCACATTTGTTAGCACCTTTGGATCAACAAAACCTTCGTTGCATCATATACAACTCTTCTTTAGAAATCCATTCAAGAATGCAGTTTTACATCCATTTGCCAAATTTCATAATCATAAATGCAGCAATGCTAACATTTGAAGACTTAAGCATCGCTAGGGTGAGAAAGTCTCATCGTAGTCAACCCCTTGAACTTGTCGAAAACCTTTCGCAACAAGTCGAGCTTTATAGATTAACATTACCATCGCCAAATCTTCTTCTTAAAGATCCATTTATTCTCAATGGCTTGCCGATCATCGGCAACCCATCAAAGTCCACACTTTGTTCTCAACATGGATCCCATCTCGATTTCATGGCCTCAAGCCATTTCTGAATTGGGCTCATCATCGCTTCCTCATAGTTCGAGGTTCATCATGGTCTAGTAACATGACTTCCAGAATGGATTACCGACACCGGCGGATCTTACTCGAAGACCACGAGGTTTTAGCAACTTGATCTGAAGTTTCATGATCAATATCACTAATTGAAATCACAGAACCTATCTGGATGAACTACTTTCCAATAAGGGAGGTAACTTATCTCATCAAGTTCTACTTTCCTCCCACTCACTTCTTTCGAGAGAAACTTCTTCTAGAAAGGATCCATCTTAGCAACAAAAAACCGCCGGATTGGATAGAAGGTACCCAAAGTTACCTTTGGGTATTCTATGAAGACGCATTCGAGGGTTCGAGTTATCGGAAATTTTCACATAAGCATCACAACTCCAAACTTTAAGAAATGAAATTAGGTTTACGTAAACCATAGTTCATACGGTCGCCTCAACGGATTTAGATGGTGCCCTATTAAACGTGAATGCATGCTCTAATGCATAACCCCAAAACGATATTGGTAAATCGGTAAGAGACATCATTGATCGACATATCAAAATAAAGTACGGTTAATGTTCGACACACCATAACGCTTGGTGTTCCGGGGAGCTGTGAAACTATTCCACTTTGTTTTAATTGAAGACCAAACTCAGAATCAAAATTTCATCTTCACGATCATATCCTGAAACTTTATTTTCTTGTTACGATTTTTCTACTTCACTCAAATTTTTTGAACCTTTCAACTATTTCGACTTATGTTTCATCAAGAAGATATACATATCTGCTCAAATCATCCGGAAGGTCGAAAATAAGATATTGCCACGAGCATCAACACTCATTGGATCGCATACATCGGTATGTATTATTTCCAACAAGTCGAGTTGCTCCATTTTCCGAGAACGGATTTTAGTCATCTTGCCCAAAAGGCACGTCTAAGCATCAAATGATTCATAACAAGTGATTCCAAAATCCATTTTATGGAGTTTCTTCATGCCTTTATACCGATATGACCTAAACGGCAAGGCACAAATAAGTTGCACTATCATTATTAACTTTGCATCTTTTGGCAAATATTATGAAAATATACATCGAGATCCAATAAACTATTTTCATTGGGTGTATGACCATTGAAGGTTTTATTCATGTAAAGAACAATTATTCTCCGATTTAAATGAATAACGATTGCAATAAACATGATCAAATCATATTCATGCTCAACGAAAGCCAAATAACATTTATTTAGTTTTAACACTAATCCCAAAATATAGGAGGTGTGATGATGATCATATCAATCTTGAAACTACTTTCAACACACATCGTCACTTCACCCTTAACTAGTTTCGCTTATTATGAACCTTCGAAGTTACTATTTAGCAACCAACCAACCAAATACCAGGGGTTCTATAAACACTAGTAAGGCACACATCAAAATCGATATCAAAATACCTTGTTCACTTTGCCATCCTTCTTATCCACCAAATATTCGGGTATTTGCCCGGATATTTCCTTTGAAGGTAAGCACTGCCGGTTTGGTCTAGCTTTTCTTTTCTGGAGTGACAACTTGCTTGTCATTCTACTTGAAGTTCCCTTTTTCCCTTTACCCTTTCTTGAAACTAGTGGTCTTGTCAATCATCAACACTTGATGCTCTTTCTTGATTTCTCCTTCTGATTTCAACATCATGAAGAGCTCGAATCGTTTCCCATCCCTTGATACTATAGTTCATCACAAGTTCTAGTAACTTAGTGATGGTGACTAGAAATTCGTCAATCACTATCTTATCCGAAGATTAACTCCCACTTGATTCAAGCGATTGAAGTACCTGCATAACTGAGCACATGCTCACTAGGAGCGATTCTCTCCATCTTTTAGCTATAGAACTTGTTGGAGACTTCATATCTCTCAACTCGGTATTTGCTTGAAATATTAACTTCAACTCCGAACATCTCATATGGTCCATGACGCTCAAAACGCCTTTGAAGTCCCGATTCTAAGCCGTAAGATGGTGCACTAAACTATCAAGTAGTCATCATATTGAGCTAGCCAAACGCTCATAACGCCCGTTCTCCCAATAGGTCTATACCTAGCGTGCATTAAGGACATAATTCTTCAGGCAGCAATGAGGATAAACCTCAGATTACGGATCCAATCCGCATCATTGCTACTAACATTTTTCAATACAATTTTCTAGGAACACATATAAAAACATAGGGAACAAAACGCAGCTATTGATCTACAACATAATTCAAAATACTACGGACTAAGTTCATGATAAATTTAAGTTCAATTAATCATATTACTAAAGAACCCCACTTAGATAGACATCTCCCTAGTTATCTAAGTGATTATGATCCAAATCAACTAAACCATGTCCAATCATCACGGAGATGGAGTAGTTCAATGGTGAACATCACTATGTTGATCATATCATTATATGATTCACGTCACCTTTCGTCCCTGTTCGGGCCATATTTGTATAGCTAGGGCCAAGTTTACCAGTATTCGCGTAATGTTTTGCACCCCTGTATTTGAACGAGAGCCTATCCACCCGATCATCACGCGGGTCTCAAAGACGAAGAACTTTCCAACGGGCATACGTGGAGAACACCTTGATATTTAGTGAGAGATCATCTTATAATGCTACCGCCAATCAAAGCAAAATAAGATGCATAAAGGATAAACATCACATGCAATCAATATAAGTGATATGATATGGCCATCATCATCTTGTGCTTGTGATTCCATCTCCAAGCAACCGCCTGATCACCATCGCCACCGCGCCGACACCTTGATCTCCATCCTAGCATCGTTGTCGCCTCGCCAACTATTGCTTCTACGACTATCGCCATGCTTAGTGATAAAGTAAAGCAATTACATGGCGCTTGCATTTCATACAATAAAGCGACAACCATATGGTTCTGCCAGCGTCGATAACTCGTTACAAAACATGATCATCTCATACAATAAAATATAGCATCACGCCTTGACCATATCACATCACAACATGCCCTGCAAAAACAAGTTAGACGCCCTCTACTTTGTTGTTGCAAGTTTTACGGGCTGCTACGGGCTGAGCAAGAACCGCTTACCTACGCATCAAAACCACAACGATAGTTTGTCAAATTGGTGCTGTTTTAACCTTCGAAGGACCGGGCGAGCCACACCGGTTCAACTAAAGTGAGAGAGACGACCCGCGTCACCTTTAAGCAACGATGCTCAAGCGGTGAAACCAGTCTCGCCAGAAGCGCCGTAATGTCGGTCCGGCCGCCATCTCACAATATCGCTGAACCAAAGTATGACATGCTGGTAAGCAGATGACTTATATCGCCCACAACTCACTTGTGTTCTACTCGCATATGACATCAACGATAAAACCAGGCTCGATGCCACCGTTGGGAACGAGTAATTTCAAAATTTTCCACGCACACGCAAGATCATGGTGATGGCATAGCAACGAGAGGAGAGTATGTCCACGCACTCTGAGACCGGAAGGAAGCGCTAAACAACGCTGTTGATGTAGTCGACGCTTCACGATCCGACCGATCCAAGTACCGAACGCACGGCACCTCCGAAGTTCAGACACGCTCAGCTCGATGACGCATCCCCGGTTCCGATCCAGAAAGGCCGATGAGTTCCACAAGACGACGGGCAGGACGATGATGATGTTTCATCGGCGCAGGCTTCGCCAAAACTCCGCGACGATATGACCGAGGTGGAATATGGTGGAGGGGGCACCGCACACGCCAAGGAACCATCACGAGATCAACTTGTGTGTCATGGGGTGCCCACTGCCTCAGATATAAGGAGCAGGGGGGGGCCGCCCTAGGGAGGCGCCGGGAGGAGTCCTACTCCCACCGAGTAGGACTCCCCTTTCCTAGTTGGATTAGGGTGTTGGGAAGGGGAAGAGGGAGGCCGCCCCTCCTGTCCTATTCGGACAGAGGGGGGGCGCCTGCCCCGGCCGGCCCTCCCTTCTCCCTTATGGCCCATCAAGGCCCATTGACCGAGGGTTCCGAACCCCTGTTCCTAAAACCTGCCATCCGAACCTTCCAAGTCCAAACATAGGCTTCCAATATATCGATCTTTATGTCTCGACCATTTCGAGAACCTCGTCATGTCCGTGATCACATCCGGACCAACAAACTTCTACATCAAAACTTATAAACTCATAATAAATGTCATCGTAACGTTGTTGCAAGGGACTTACGGGTTCGAGAACTATGTAGACATGACCTAGAACTATTCTCGTCAATAACCAATAGCGGAACCCGATGCCCATATTGGTTCCTTACATATTCTACAAGATCTTTATCGGTCAAACCGCATAACAACATAAGTTGTTCCTTTGTCATCGTAATAACCATTTCCCGAGATTTATCCGGATCCAATACCTAGTTCAATCTCACGCAAGTCTTTTACTCGCTCCATAATACATCATCTCACAACTAACTTATTAGTTGCAATGCTTGCAAGGCTTATGGATGTGTATTACCGAAAGGCCTAGAGATACCCTCCCACAATCGGAGGACAAAACCTAATCTCAAATACGCCAACCCAACATGTACCTTTGGAGACACCGAGTACCCTTTATAATCACCCGCCAGCAGTGAGTTTGGTAGCACCCAAAGTGTTCCTCCGTAAACGGAGTTGCATAATCTCATAGTTACGGAACATGTATAAGTCATGAAGAAAGCAATAGCAATATACTAAACGATCAAGTGCTAAGCTAACGGAATGGGTCGAGTCAATCACATCATTCTCCTAATGATGTGATCCCGTTAATCAAATGACAACTCATGTCTATGGCTAGAAACTTAACCATCTTTGATTCACGAGCTAGTCAAGTAGAGGCATACTAGTGACACTATGTTTGTTATGTATTCACACATGTATTATGTTTCCGTTAATACAATTCTAGCATGAATAATAAACATTTATCATGAAATAAGGAAATAAATAATAACTTCATTATTGCCTCTAGGGCATATTTCCTTCCAATCCGCATTTATGGGAAGAGGAGTCCGAACAACAAATCGAACAAGCCGCACTAAGCGGCATTCAAGGATGACATAACACCTTCAGCCCAACATTGTTGGGGAACGAAATTTAAAAATTTCCTACGATCACGGAAGATCATGGTGATGCATAGCAACGAATGAGAGTGTTGTTCACGACCAGAGACCAGAACGAAGCGTTGACGCAACGAGAGGAAGTAGTCGCATTTTTCCCGATCCAACCGATCCAAGTACCAACGACGGCACCTCCAAGTTCTGCAACACGCTCACTGGACGCCCCTCAATCCATCCAGCCGAAAGGTTTGAGGGAGAGTTTCACAAGACCACGGGCGGGGACGATGATGATGTTCCACCGCCAAGGGTTTCACCTTAAGTCCGCAACGGTATATTCGAGGTGTAGTTTGGTGGAAGGGGGCACCGACACGGCTAAGGAACCATCTCAATGATCAACTTGTGTGTCATGGGTGCCCCCCGCCTCGGATATAAAGGAGGGAAGGGAGGGGCCGGGCCGAGAGAGGAGGCGGACCAGGGTTTCCTACCCTACTAGGAGTAGGATTCCCCCAATCCTAGTCCAACTGGTTTTCCCAAGTAAGAGAGAGAGGGGGGCGCTTCTTCCCAGTCCCAATAGGACTAGGAAGGGGGGAAGGTGCCCAGCACTAAGGCCCCCTTTCTTTCCCACTAAGGCCCATCTAGGCCCATTGACTTCGGGGTTCCGTAATTTCCTCATTCCAAAATTCCCAATTTCACCCGGAGTGATTCCGAGTCCAAACATAGGCTTCCAATATATCAATCTTTATGTCTCGAATTTCAGACCTCGCCATGTCCCGGATCTCATCCGGACCAACAACCTTCGTACATCAATTCATATAAACTCATAATAACCGCCATCGAAACGTTGTTAATGGATTTTACGGGTTCGAGAACTATGTAGACATGACCGAGACACCTCTTGGTCAATAACCAATAGGGACCGATGCCCATATTGGCCCTTTACATTTCTACGAAGATCTTTATCGGTCGCATCGAAACAACATAATGTTGTTCCCTTTGTCATCGGTATGTTACCCGAGATTGATTCGGTTATCCAATACCTAGTTCAATCCGCATCGGCAAGTCTTTTTCTCGCTCCAATACATCATCTCACAACTAAACATTTAGTTGCAATGCTTGCAAGGCTTATGTGATGTGCATTACCGAGAGGGCCCAAGATACCTCTCCATAATCGGAGTGACAAACCTAATCTCAAATATGCCAACCCAACATGTACCTTCGAGACACCGAATGTACCTTTATAATCACCCCTAGCCAGGACGCTTGGTAGCACCCAAAGTGTTCCTCGGCAAACGGGAGTTGCATAATCCAAGTCATAGGAACATGTATAAGTCATGAAGAAAAGCACTAGCAACAAACTATACGATCAAAAGGTGCTAATGGAATGGGTCATGTCAATCGATCATTCAACCAATGATGTGACCCTTAATCAAATAACAACCCTTGTTCATGGTTAGAAACATAACCATCTTTTATTAACGAAGCTAGTCAAGTAGAGGCATACTAGTGAACTTGTAGGTTTATGTATTCACAATGTATTATGTTTCCGTTAATACAATTCTAGCATGAATAATAAACATTTATCATGATATAAGGAAATAAAATAACATTATTATTGCCTCTAGGCATATTTTTCACCTCCCACTTGCACTAGAGTCAATAATCTAGTTCACATCGCCATGTGATTTAACATCAATAGTTCACATCTATATGTGGTTAACACCCAAGTTCACATCGACATGTGACCAACACCCAAAGGGTTTACTAGAGTCAAGAATCTAGTTCACATCGCTATGTGATTAACACCCAAAGAGTACTAAGGTGATCATGTTTTGCTTGTGAGATAATTTTAGTCAACGGGTCTCATTACATTCAGAGCCAAGTATTTTGCAAATTTTTATGTCTACAATGCTGCACGGAGCTACTCTAGCTAATTGCTCCCACTTTCAATATGTATCCGATTGAGACTCAGAGTCATCTAGATTAGTGTTAAAACTTGAACACGTAACCTTTACGACTTAAACCCAAACAAAATTCCTTATTCACTAAATTTTCCGTGTCCATTGATCTATTTCCTAGATCTCTATTGCACCCCTTGCCAATCTTAGTGGTAGGGTATGCAATAGATCCGGACAAGCATGACATACTTTATAGAACCTATGGTTGATGCATAGGGAATGACTTTCATTCTTTTCTATCTTCCGCCGTGGTCGGGTTTTGAGTCTTACTCAATCTCACACCTTGTAACACAGCAAGAACTCTTTCGATCGCTCCATTTTGAACTACTTCAAAATCTTGTCAAGGTATGTATTCATTGAAAACTTATCGGTTTTTGATCTATCTCATAGATCTTGATGCTCAATATGTAAGCAGCTTCACCGAGGTCCTTCTTTGAAAAACTCCTTCAAATACCCTTTATGCTTTGCAAAATTTACATTATTTGATCAAAAATATGTCATTCACATATACTTATCGAAATGCTGAGTGCTCCCACTCACTTTCTTGTAAATACAAAGGCCTTCCAAAAGTCTGATAAAACCATATGCTTTGATCACACTATCAAAGCGCTTATTCCAACTCCCAGATGCTTGCACCAACCATAGATGGATCGCCGGAGCTTGCACATTTTGTTAGCTCCTTTAGGATTGACAAAACCTTCGGTTGCATCATATACAACTCTTCTTTAATAAATCCATTAAAGAATGTAGTTTTGACATCCATTTGCCGATTTCAAAAATGTGGCAATTGCAACATGATTCAGATAGATTTAAGCATCGCCACAATTGAGAAAATCTCATTGTATTCAACACCTTGAACTTGTCAAAACCTTTTTGCAAAGTCGAGCTTTGTAGATAGTAACACTACTATCGTGTCCGCCTTCCTCTTGAAGATCCATTTATCCTCAATGGCTTGCCGATCATCCAAGTCAACCAAAGTCCATACTTTGTTCTCATACATGGATCCCATCTCAGATTTCATGGTCTCAAACCATTTCATGGAATCTGGGCTCATCATCGCCTCATAGTTCAGGTTCATCATGGTCTAGTAACATGACTTTTAGAATAGGATTATCCATCACCGGTGCGGATCTTACCGAAGACCCACGAGGTTTGGTAGCAACTTGATCTGAAGTTTCATGATCATCATCATTAACTTCCTCACTAATTGGTTAGGAATCACCGAAATTTTTGATGAACTACTTTCCAATAAGGGAGAAGGTACAATTACTTCATCAAGTTCTACTTTCCTCCCACTCACTTCTTTTCGAGAGAAACTTCTTCTAGAAAAGATCCATCTTAAAAAAACTTGCCTTCGGATCGTGATAGAAGGTACCCAACATTTTCTTTTGGGTATTCTATGAAGACGATTCCGATTTGGGTTCGAGCTTTATCGTGGAAAACCTTTTCACATAAGCATCACAACTCCAAACTTTAAGAAACGACAGCTTAGGTTTATCGCTAAACCATAGTTCATACGGGTCATCTCAACGGATTTAGATGGTTGCCCTATTAAACGTGAATGCAGCCGCCTCTAATGCATAACCCCAAAACGATAGTGGTAAATCGGTAAGATACATCATAGATCGCACCATATCATAATAAAGTACGGTTACGACGCTCGACACACCATAACGCTGTGGTGTTCCGTATGGGAGCTGTGAAACTATTCCACATTGTTTTCATTGAAGACCAAACTCAGAATTCTAATATTCATCTCCACGATCGATCGAGAAACTTTATTTTCTTGTTACGATGATTTTCCACTTCACCAAATTCTTTTGAACCTTTCAACTATTTCAGACTTATGTTTCATCAAGTAGATATACCCATATCTGCTCAAATCATCTTGTGAAGGTCAAAATAACGATATTTGCCATTTAGCATCAACACTCATTGGATCGCATACATCGGTATGTATTATTCCAATAAGTCAAGAGTTTGTTCCATTGTTCCGAGAACGGAGTTTTAGTCATTTGCCCAAAAGGCACGGTTCGAAGCATCAAATGATTCATAATCAAGGATTCCAAAAGTCCATCAAGATGGAGTTTTCTTCATGCGCTTTACACCAATATGACCTAAACGGGCAATACAAATGTTGCACTATCTTATTAACTTTGCACCTTTTGGTTTCAATATTATGAATTATTTAACGGAACCAATAACTAATTTCCATTTTTAACCAAAGGTTTTATTCTTCAACTTTACCTTCAAAAATAATCAGCAAAATAAACTATAAATCAAATCTCAACCACCAAAAACACTTATTTAAGGCCACACAATTCAATAAATGTATATAAATATAACCTTGAACTTTTCCAACCTTCCCATTCCCCAAATATTCATATTTCTCGCCCAAACCCAGTTCCAAATTGGGCCACAAAAATATGGCCCTCTCCTTAATTCTAAACCTTTTCCTTTTCCACCCACCACCAAAATTTGGGGTTTGCCCGGCCTTCCTTTGAAAAAGTTCCCTTCTTTCCTTTGGGCCTTTTCCCGGAGAACCCCCTTTAAGGTTTTTGGGGTCTTGTCAACCATCAACACTTGATGTTTTTCTTGATTTCTACCTTCGCCGATTTTAGCATCCCAAGAGCTCGAGAATCTTTTTCATCCCTTGCATATTATAGTTCATCACAAGTTCTACTAACTTAGTGATGGTGACTAGAGAATTTCAATCACTATCTTATCTGGAAGATTAACTCCCACTTGATTCAAGCGATTGAAGTACCTTTAATCTGAGCACATGCTCACTAGTTGAGCGATTTCCTCCATCTTTTAGCTATAGAATTTGTTGGAGACTTCATATCTCTCAACTCGGTATTTGCTTGAAATATTAACTTCAATTCCGGAACATCTCATATGGTCCATGACGCTCAAAACGCCTTTGAAGTCCCGATTCTTAAGTACATGGTGCACTAAACTATCAAGTAGTCATCATATTGAGCTCCAAATGTTCATAACGTCAGTTTCATATTGAGCTAGCCAAACGCTCATAACCGCCCGTGATCCGCCCCAATAGGTCCGCCACCTAGCGTGCATTAAGGACATAATTTTTTCAAGGAAGCAATGAGGATAAACCTCAGATCACGGATCCAATCCGCATCATTGCTACTAACATCTTTCAATACAATTTTCTAGGAACACATATGAAACATAGGGAAGCAACAACAAGCTATTGATCTACAAATATAATTTGCAAAAATACCAGACTAAGTTCATGATAAATTAAAGTTCAATTAATCATATTATTAAGAACTCCCACTTAGATAGACATTCTCTAGTCATTAATAATTACGTGATCCAAATCCAAACCATGTCCCATCCGTGAGATGGAGTAGTTTCAATGGTGAACATCACTATGTTGATCATATCTACTATATGATTCACGCCGACCTTTCGGTCTCCGTGTTCCAGGCCAATCTGTTATATGCTAGGCTCGCCAAGTTTAACCTGAGTATTCCGCAAAAACTGTTTTTGCCCCGCTTGTTTTGAACGGGAACACCCGATCATCACGGGTGTCTCGACAAGAACTTTCGAACGGTGCATACCAGGAGAACACTTTGATAATTTTAGTGAGAGATCATCTTATAATGCTACCCCAATCAAAGCAAGATAAGATGCATAAAGGATAAACATCACATGCAATCAATATAAGTGATATGATATGGTCATCATCATCTTGTGCTTGTGATTCCATCGCCAAAGCACCGCCATGATCACCATCGCCACCGGCGCCGACACCTTAATCTCCATCGTAGCATCGTTGTCGCCTCGCCAACTATTGCTTTACGACTATCGCACCGCTTAGTGATAAAGTAAAGCAATTACATGGCGCTTGCATTTATACAATAAAGCGACAACCATATGGTTTGCCCTTGTCGATAACTCGTTACAAAACATGATCATCTCATACAATAAAGTATAGCATCATTGACCATATCACATCAAACATGCCCCGCAAAAACAAGTTAGACGCCCCTACTTTGTTGTTGCAAGTTTTACGGGCTGCTACGGGCTGAGCAAGAACCGTTTACCCACGCATCAAAACCACAACGAATTTGCCAAATAGACTGCTTTAACCTCTCAAGGACCGGCGGAGCCACACCGATTCAACTAAAGTGAGAGAGACAGACACCCGCCGTCACCTTTGCAACGAGTGCCGGAGCGGTGAAACCAGTCTCCCAGAAGCGCACGCTGTAATGTCGGTCCGGCCGCTTATCTCACAATACCGGGCAAAGTATGACATGCGGTAGGCGATGACTTGTATCGCCCACAACTCACTTGTGTTCTACTCCGCACATGACATCAACGATAAAACCAGGCTCGATGCCACCGTTGGGAACGAGTAATTTCAAAAATTTTACGATCACGCAAGATCATGGTGATGCATAGCAACGAGATGGAGTGTTGTCCACGCACCGAGACCAGCAACGGAAGGCGAAACGTAGAGGAAGTAGTCGTTTCCGATCCAACCGATCCAATCCAACGACGGCAAACCTCCGGTTCTGCACACGCTCAGCCGATGACGCCCCTCAACTCCCGATCCAGCCAAAGTGTTTGAGGGAGAGTTTCACAAGACGACGGGCGGGGACGATGATGATGTTCCACCCGCAGGGCTTTACTTAAGTCCGCAACGGATATTCGGTGTAGTTTGGTGGAAGGGGCACCGACACGGCTAAGGAACCATCTCAATGATCAACTTGTGTGTCATGGGGTGCCCCTGCCCTGTATATAAAGGAGGGAAGGGAGGGCTGGCCGCCAGAGAGGAGGCGCACGGTTTCCTACCCTACTAGGAGTAGGATTCCCCAATCCTAGTCCAACTAGGGTTTTCCCAAGTGGGAGAGAGAGAGGGGCCCTTCCCAGTCCCAATAGGACTAGGAAGGGGGAAGGGCCAGCACTAAGGCCCCCTCTTTCCCACTAAGGCCCATCTAGG
The DNA here is from genome assembly GCA_021605205.1 of Aegilops longissima. Classification (NCBI taxonomy): domain Eukaryota; kingdom Viridiplantae; phylum Streptophyta; class Magnoliopsida; order Poales; family Poaceae; genus Aegilops; species Aegilops longissima. The sequence goes on from JAHIAM010006776.1 coordinate 44,463, forward strand.
CCCATTGACTCCGGGGTTCCGTAACTCTGCATCCTAAAAAATTCCCAATTCACCCGGAGGATTCCGAGTCCAAACATAGGCTTCCAATATATCAATCTTTATGTCTCGACCATTTCGAGACCCTCGTCATGTCCGTGATCTCATCCGGACCAACAACCTTCGTACATCAATATCATATAAACTCATAATAACTCCATCGAACGTTTTGCGTAAGGACTTTACCGGTTCGAGAACTATGTAGACATGACCGGACACCTCCCGGGTCAATAACCAATAGCGGACCTGATGCCCATATTGGTTCCCTAATATTCTACGAAGATCTTTATCGGTCGACCCGATAACAACATACGTTGTTCCTTTGTCATCGGTGTTACTTGCCCGAGATTCATCGCCGGTATCCAATACCTAGTTCAATCTCACATCGCAAGTCTCTTTTCTCGCCCGTAATACATCATCTCACAACTAAACATTTAGTTGCAATGCTTGCAAGGCTTATGGATTGCATTAAAGAGGGCCCAGAGATACCTCTCCCAAATCGGAGGACAAACCTAATCTCAAATATGCCAACCCAACATGTACCTTCGGAGACACCCAAATGTACCTTTATAATCACCCAGCATTGCCAGACGCTTTGGTAGCACCCAAAGTGTTCCCGGCAAACGGGAGTTGCATCTCATAGTCATAGGAACATGTATAAGTCATGAAGAAAAGCACTAGCAACAAACTATACGATCAAAGGCTATGCTAATGGAATGGGTCATGTCAATCGATCATTCAACCAATGATGTGATCCCGTTAATCAAATAACAACTCCTTGTTCATGGTTAGGAAACATAACCATCTTTTATTAACGAAGCTAGTCAAGTAGAGGCATACTAGTGACACTGAGGTTTATGTATTCCACATGTATTATGTTTCCGTTAATACAATTCTAGCATGAATAATAAACATTTATCATGATATAAAAAAATAATAACATTATTATTGCCTCTAGGCATATTTTCCTTCCCAATAAGGCCGTAATTCCCCTGGGACGAACCATTCTTCCCTACTTGCTTAGGCAAGAGCTTCCCAAGACCAAAATGAGGCCCGCCATTGTCCGACGATCTAAAGCCTACAAGATCTATGAGGGAGAACTTTAAAAAAGTACAACCGAGTCCTTCAAAGGGTATCTCCCAAGAGGAAGGGCTAAACCTCCCCGGCTGAAATTCATGCCGACTACACACCACGCCGCAGCTCGGCCCTTGTAGGAAAGGCATTCCAGGATTTTATCGCCGACGCCCGGAAAGGATGCTCGGACTTAGTCCAAAGATGCGCCGTTGTCGCCTCTTGCTAATCAGAGCTATTTTGCCACCCACCGCCTCAAAACTATACCCATTACCCGCCGTCATGTCCGGGGCTTGACATGGTTGGACCACTTAAAGGGGGAACCACAAGCAAAGGTACCTATTGGTCATGGTGGATAAATTCACCAAATGGATAGAGGCCAAGCCGTTAAAACGGCAGAGTCCGACCAGGATAGACTTTATATCCGGGTAGTACACCGCTATGGTGTCCCCACAAAGATCATCACCGATAACGGCGCGAACTTCACCGCCGATGAGGTTAAATCATGGTGCAAAATATGGGCATCAAGCTCGACACGCTCAGCTATCATCCTCAAACCAACGGTCAAGTGGAACGAGCAAATGGTCTAATAATGAGCGCATCAAACCCATACTAGTGCGGTCCTCACGAACTCGACACGACCGGGTAGAGGAGCTCGACCAGACTGGGGCTGCGGACAACGCCTAACCGTACACCGGATTCACACCATTCTTATGGTATACGGCAGAAGCAGTTTTGCCTCGACATCATTCATGACTCACCTCGAAAAGCGATGTACGAAGAAAGAGAAGCCGAGTTGATCGGCAGTGACAGCTTGGACGATTGAGGAAGAGTGCGACGCCGCCAAGGCTCGCTCCGATTTTATCGCAGCAGGCTCAAGATATCAAAGCGAGAGGTACGGGCCAAGACCTACAACGCTGCGTAACTAGTTCTACGCCGCCGGACAAGAAAAAGGACAAACTCAAGCTCAAATGGGAAGGCCCCTTCATCATCGATCAAGTCCTCGGCCGGGAGCGCACTATCTACTTAAATGCATCGATAGCCGACTCGAGCCGAACCCATGGAACGAGCCCGCCTCGACGATTCTATGCCTAGCGCCGACTAAGAGTTCGCCCCTTCCACCCGCCCAATTTTTTTTTACTTCAGCCTTCTGCTTATCTTTTTTCTTCTCAACCCTATTCATCCAAGCCTCAAAGGGCCTTATTTATGCAATGTTCACAAGACAATTGATGTGCTATCCGACTCATTATATCGGGGCTTTACCGTGTTAATTATACGGGTTTATGCCCAGCACATGTGTCAAGCCTCCACATGTACCTTTTATTCACCATTATATGCATCGATATGACTTAAGTTTTGGCCAAGTGGGCTGTTCGGCTCCTGGCTTACCCCTCACGCTCCCGATTGTTCGGCTAGGAGGTAAAGGAGCACATCTGCGATTGTTATCGCTGGTCACCGGATGTGTACCTCGACGGGTGAAGCCGAAAGCTAGCGCTTTAAGGGAATATTCGGTCGGTGACTTAAAAGATGATTTTTATCCACTTATTTACCTGCCCCAGATGTTTTTCTGCTTTTTGCGACCGACATGCACTTTAGGGCATGCCACCCCTGAGGAAAGGAACCCTTAACGGAACTATTCTCCCGAAGATGTTTTTACTACCCATGTAATATAACATAACTAGTTGGGCACTTGTCCGATAAAGCACCGATGACCCCACGCCGGTCTCCATGCATACCCCGTTGTTTCATAACCGAGACGGTATTCGACACACTCCGACTCTAGGGTCCCGAGGTCGGGTTTAAAAGGTCGGAAAGACAAACGATCTACAATCCGCTAGAAGGCATTTTTATGTCATTTTAAAACATTGTCAAATCGACGGTTGTATTCTTCCTCAACCGCCTAACGGGTGTCAATTTAAACCTGTTGAAAATTTACGCCAACCCACTTGGCAGTACTAAACTCAAGGATCTCCTTTCGGGCCCCCAGTCCACTTCGCCATTGGTTGGGATCCGCCTTGTACCGCTGCTTTTACCATGGCCCGGCCTCCCGCACCTTGGCTCGAAATCTTCCATAAATGGAAGGCGCCCATTCGCATTTCTCCGAAGCTCCCCAAGACCTGTAAGGGAAGGCTGGCCCAACGCCGGATGACGCCGCCATTCCCCGCCAACTCGCTCACCGAACACGAAGTTGATCCCCGCTGATACGGCATCTCTCCTCGTATGCACTGTGAGCACACCGCATATATTCTTAATTGATTTCCCGCCAACTCTTATTTTCAAAGGAGTTCGCCAAGCACTTATTATATATGCCGCGACGGCCTGATTCTCCTTAACGGCCCCAACTCGCCCAACGCTTTTCATTTTCTCCAAGCGGGATGGGCATCCCGGAGCTTGTTCTTTCATGTGCACCTTAAAGACCCTCTCGCCGCCTTTAGTTGGCGAGGTTCTTGCCCTCCGGATCTTGTCCCAAAGACCAACCATTTTTTCTTTCAGTTTACAGGCCAAACGCTACTTATTTTCTAAAATAATGCTACTGTGAGAGGTCCCTGTTTCCCCTCACAAGTGCGGCCCCGCTTGGGCCTTGCACTTTGCAGCCCCGAGACAGGGGTATTCTTCTTAAGATCCTAGTTAATGATCCAAATAGTTAATATAACTACTTTAAGTCTCGGGGCTACCCATATACAACTATTAAATTTCTTCCAGGTCTTTAATACCGCCCCGGGGCTCGATAAAACCATCTTGAGCAGACGGGTGCGCGGCCCCCGGTTAAAGGATTCAACCCCGGGAGAAGACGCAAAAGAAATCTTCGCCGCTGTGATTCAGGGACTTCCA